>WEIV01003543.1:343127-375206 GCA_013390005.1 Calyptomena viridis
GAGAGTGCGGGATGCCGGAGTGAGGGGTGTGTGGAGTGCTGGAGTCTGGGGAGTGCAGAGTGCGGGATGCAGGGGTGTGCAGAGTGTGGGATACCGGGGTGTGCAGAGTGCGGGATGCAGGATACAGGGGTGTGCAGAGTGCGGGATACAGGGATGTGCAGAGTAAGGGATACAGGGATGTGCAGAGTGCGGGATACAGGGGTGTGCAGAGTGCGGGATACAGGGGTGTGCAGAGTGCGGGATACAGGGATGTGCAGAGTGCGGGATACAGGGGTGTGCAGAGTGCGGGGGGTGCGCGGACACCCCGAGCCCCGCGGGCAGCGCCCGCCACAACCTCTTTGTCGGAGCGACACCTGGTGGGAGCTGCGGGAACTGCAGGCGCGGGGAGCGGCGGGGAGCGCGGGAAACACGGGGGGAGCGGGAAGAACAGGTAGGGAAGAGTGGGAACAGTGGGGAGCCCTCGGCACCCACAGGGTATTTGGGGCAGTGAGAGCAGCTGCCCCAAGGCTTTTGAAACCTGCAGTGGAACAAAGCAGGCTCCCAGCCCTGGAGCACACGCAGCACCAGGTACAAGGTGATGGGCCAAAGCACCCAGCTGGCAGGTGTGAATGGAGGGCAGAACAAATTGATTAACAAATTTGATAAGGATAAATTCAAGTCTTAAGGCAGATCCTCTTTGGATGGGAGGGAAGCCTCCCAGCAAAGCACTAAGCAGGCAGAAGGGCCATATTCCAGTTTGCAGTTGTCCCCCATCTCCTTTGAGCAGCAAGGAACACACCACGTTGCTGTTAACAGGGCTGTGCACCACACCACTGCCGTCCACCTGAAGGGAGCAATGGGCACAGGTGTGCAGCAACCACAGGATCTGGGAGAGCTGCCATCCCTGCACACACCAGGCTCCTCCAGCAAACACCGACAGAGCTGTTTGCCTCTCTCTGGGAGGTTAAACGTGCCAGCAGTTTGGGTGAGTTCCTGCTTTGTGCAGGACCAAACATGCACCCTGCCCTAACATCTGGCCTGTATATATGTGACATCAGCTTCACCAGCCCTGTAAGGAAGTGTGGATTGCTCAGTGCACTGTCCTCTGTGCACATCAAGCACAGAGTGTGACACTTTTCTAAGTGTCAAAACGTGCTCTGTCACTGCAGCCACACACCAAAGCATCTATTTTGCCTGTGCAGATTTGTGAATGAAGGGGTTTATTTTTTGCTCAGGACAGTGATGTTCTGATCCACCAACTGGGCTCCTGAGCATTGGAGCAATCCAGAACAACCTCCAAAATACTGCAGGTGAGCAACAGAGCTGCTGCTGGAGAGGACTCAGGGACACACAGAGTTGGGGGTTGTTGCTTTTTTTGTTGCTTTTGATACAACTGGACACATTGGTTCAATAGTCCTTGAGCAGAAATGGGCACAAAAAGTCTCAAGAGTCTCCTCCTGAAACTCAGCTTCCTTTCCAAAGAGCAAATCTACCTCTGAACCCTAAAATAACTGGAGAGTCCTTTTGAATTTGCTTCAGAATTTCTGTCCATATTCCCCACTGTGGTGATCTGGCACATAAAACGTGTCCAGGGGCTCTTTAGGCTTCATTTTGGGGATTTTTTTTCCTGTATTTCTGATATTTAGTGTAATTCAGCCTCAGCAAGTCATCTGTTTAACAAAGCACCAGGGTATGGGATAGGTCAAGACCGAGCAAATTGTTGTCTTAGGGTTCAGGAAGAAAGGAAAATGGCAAAGCCTCCTCAGAAAATGAAGATAAATAATTTACTGGACTAATCAATAGGTTTCTCTTACTTTGTTCATTCCTAAAAAAGTTGTGATCTAGATACATGTGAGCATATGTGTGTGTGCATGTGAAGCATACATAAAATAACATTCCTGTGCAGATTAAAGGAGGTAGTTTGGCTTGTTTGGCAAAGTTTCTCAGACTTTTTAATCATTATTTAAAATGTTGTAGACCTTATATGGTCCTTTCAACCATGATGTCTTTCAAGTGGTCTGCAGTAACTAATCTTTACCTACCACCTGTTTTACAGGGCATTTATATCCAGCTTCCTTTTTTACACTATGTCTTCATATTTATTGCATCTAATAAATAGATTCTAATATCTGATTAATAAAATCAATAGGAGGCATTATGATAAATTATTCTTCTTCTCTTAACAGAGCAGAGTAATAAGTTACAGGCAAACTGGTAAATGAACACAAACCTTAGAATGATTAGAAATTAATGCCAGAAACACAGGAACCAGGAAATTGTCAGTGGCAATAGAAATGGACTCAAAACTATGCTCTTAAAAGGATTTAAAAGAAATCCTAGAGCTTCTGGTTCATGAGAAGATATCTGCAGGGACAATCCATGGATTCTTCCGGAAGAATCCTGTAGTCTCTTTGCAGGAACTCGAGAGGCAGGTTTTGCTCCTCCCTGAATTACAGCTGTCTGTGCCACCACAACTGTTCCAAACATGTTCCTCTGACTTACCAGGGAGAGAATCCAAGGCAGTGGCAGCGTCCAGCTCGTTCTGCCTCAGGGGAGCAGAGCTGGGGGGTCAGCACAGACCTCAGGCAGCCTGGAGGGGCCGGGGTGCTGTGTTTGCTTGGCAGACTGGGATACCCAGCTCCAAGGAATCCCAGAATCCCAGAATCTGCTGAGCTGGAAGGGACCCCCAAGGCCCATCCAGTGCAACCCCTGGCCCTGCACAGCCCCATCCCCAAGAGTCCCCCCTGTGCCCAGAGGATCATCCCAGCCCTCCTGGAGCTCTGGCAGCCTTGGGGCTGTGCCCACTGCCCTGGGGAGCCTGGGCAGTGCCCACCCACCCTGTGGGCAAAGAACCACCTGGTGCTGAGCTCCAACCTCCCCCTGCCCTGACACAACTCCAGCCATTCCCTGGCTCCTGGCCCTGGTCCCCCAGAGCAGAGCTCAGTCCCTGCCCCTCCTCTGCCCCTGCCCAGGGACTTGTCCCTGCAATGAGGTCTCCCCTCAGGCTCCTCTTCTCCCCCTCAACACCCCAAGTGCCCTCACTGCTCCTCACACCTTCCCCTCCAGGCCCTTCCCCACCTTCCTTCCCTCCTTTGGACACTCTCCAATGGCTCCATCTCTTCCCCACACTGTGGTGCCCAAAGTGCCCCAATATTGCAGGTGAGGCCCCAGGGCAGAGCAGAGCAGGACAATCCCCTCCCTGGCCCAGTGCTGCTGTTCCTGCTGCCCCAGGACACGGATGTCCCTCCTGGCTGCCAGGGCATAGGGCACAGGGTCTCTGCAGGCCTGAACTCACAGATCCTATGTACAAGTCTGAATGTACACCCTGGAAGAGAACAGTGACCTCTCCACCCAGCCTGCTCTGCCCACAGCTGGAGAGGAGAAACCTTGAGGTTCTGTTTCATCCCAGGCTATGGCAGAAGGACATTTGGTTCTACTGGTCCCTCCAGTGCCTAAAGGAGCCTACAGGAATGCTGGAGAGGGACTTTTCACAAGAGCATGGACTGATAGGACAAAGGGAAATGGCCTTAAGCTGAAGGAGGGCAGATTTACACTGGATGTTGGGAAGAAATTCTCCCCTGGGAGGGTGGGAAGGCCCTGGCACAGGGTGCCCAGAGAAGCTGTGGCTGCCCCATCCCTGCAAGTGTCCAAGGCCAGGTTGGATGGGGCTTGAAAATACCTGATATATTGGAAACACCCCCCATGGCAGGAAAGTGGAATGAGATGAACTTTAAGGTCCCTTCCCACCCCAAGCATTCCAAGATTCTCTGGTGATGGCAGTTTCTCACTGGTGATCTGAGCCACGGGGCTCTCTGGCCTCCCCTGAGATGCTCACTGCTATAAGGAAACATACTCTCAGGCAGAGCAAATAGTTTTATTCCAGATATGATCTCTTCACTCTCACCTTTTACTACCCGTGTCTTTATTTAGCAGCAGCAACTTTCTTCTGAACAAAGCCTAGGCCCAAGCTACACCCTGGAGCCATCCATCACTTGCTGCCACAATGGTGTTTCTATTGTTAATTGTTTGTCGGGGTTGCTTTTTGGGGTTAGGCAGAGCAATGATTTAGTACTCTAGCTAATCAGCTCTGAAAATGTATTCTCAAAATAAATTAGATTAAAAAAAAAAAAAGAAAAGTCTGTTGGTCTCCATACAATGCTTCAGGACTGCTGGGCTCCCTCACAAAACCACAACTGGATCCAGCAGTTAAAGAGGTGCTCCTGGTCTCAGCATGGTTAGTGAAGCTGAGTGAGGAAGTTTGCACAGTCTGCTCAGTGTGTGGTTCTGGTCAAGGTTATTAATGTCTCATTTTTCAGAAGCATAAAGAAATACAAGAAACATACCCACCTAAAATGAAAAAAGGTTGTCTGTCTTTTTTTTTTTTTTTTAAGATGGCCTCTGATAACATGAATTCACAAGGGAAAATGTGGTTAAAAGCCCATTTTGTAACTGGATCCTAGATGCACATACCATCAATACTCCAACTCTGGCTGCCTTTTATCAGGCTAATCATAGCTGCACTGTTTTGTTGTCAAAACATCTCCTATACAAGTCAGACCAGAGAGTCTTTTCAGTAGCAAAAATGTGAGGTTGATATACCAACGCTCCCTGTATTAAGAATCTCCTAAAAGCGTGTGGGGAAAAAATACAATAAATAAATAAATAAGATTCTCAAAACCAGTTCATTTCCTGGGCTCTTCTTGGCCCAGTCCCACAATATATCATGTCATCAGCAACCACAGTGACTTCTCAGTTTACAGATGTATTCGTGGGGCTGCAAAAGGAGCAATAAAAATCCTGCTGCAGAGTTTTTCTCTGCAAGGAGTGGATTATGTGAGGGGTTGTGGCAGGTCAGAGCTCAGGAAGGGCAAGAGCTGCCTGACCAAAGATTTCTAGAGCCAGTCTGGTGGGGTTTTATGGCAATAAAAAGGTGACATGTGCCTTGTTGTGATCAATCACTTTCTGATCGATTGATTTGGTGTCTGGTGAGCTCAGGGCAGGGTTGGAGAAACCCAGGGGAGGGTTGTACCCTTTGAGAGAGGAGCTCAGACCCCCAGTGCCACTGAGGTGTCCTCCAGGTAGGGCCCATCTGAGCCAGGCCAGGGGGGATCCCAGCAGTTCATCAAGGCAGGGATCAGCAGGAATTTGGGCCAGCACAGGTGCCTGGGAGCTGCTCACCTGCAGCTCCATCTGATGGCTCAGAGGGCTGTGGGAGCTCAGTGAGGAGGGGAGGGAGGATTAGAAGCCAGTGAGGACAGAGGTGCTCTGTTGGGATGATTTGGGAGTTTGCTGGCTGTGACTTGGAAGTGCAGGTGGTTTGTGGTGCAGAGCTGTGTGTGTGTGAGCACCCAGGCAGGCTCTGCCCTGGCCTCTGACACTTCTGCTGGCTCTTGGAGCTGGACACAGCCTGAGGGGTCCTGAAAACATGGCCTGTGAGGCAAGATTTCTCTTCTTAATACAATCTTTATCTTTATCTGTAGATAAAGGAGTGCTTTACATTAAAGCCAAAGTAAAAGGCTGATGAAGCTGGTCCAAGCCTGAGCTGGTGAGGTCCACCCTGCCCTTCTTCTGGGGTAAATCATATGGTTGGGTCTCAGAATGGAGGAATTCTCCCTGTGTGAAGACCATCAATTCTAAAAAACCACAATCAGGAGAACCTGGATGTTGTTCATGTGCTGATCTGCAAATCCGTGGATCTTTTCCCTGTGCTGTCTCCAGGAGTAGGGAGCTCACTGTGGGTGCACCCAGTGGTTTCCCCTGCTCCTGTGGCACATACACACACACTGGGCCTGGGGCTGTATTCCAAAATGGGATTGGGCTTAACCCTGCCTGTGACTTCAGGCTCTGTCCCTCTCCCTGGGTGCCACCTCCAGTGCTTGGAGTGTGGACATAGCAGAGAAGGAGCTAATCATTAATATACGTGAAGTAAATTGCTCTTTTCAACCATAATCCTTGGCATCAGCAGCAGAATTGGAGAAACACACTTGGTTTTGCCAGTCATTTTGAGCTAAGTACATGAACTCCACTTGTCTGCATCTTCTGTCCCCTCATGCAACATGCAAGTGTCACCAGGTGCCCACTGCACATCATGCAGTGACCTCCAATCTTCAGTGGCTCATTTCTTTCTCCTTGTTCAGCTTTTGTCCCCTGACAGGCAGAATCACAGCTATTTGTTCACAGAGATGCTGCTCATCCAGTGTTTTTTTAATTATTTGTTTTCCTGCACAGCTGCTTTGGGAGACTTTTTCCTGATTACACATTACTTGTTACACTGGGGAATATGTTGGATTTGCACAAAAAATAATATTCCTTCGTTATCACGACATGCACTTACACAAATACTATTTTTGCCCTTAACAAAAAAAAAAAAAAGAAGACCTGACATTTCCTTTACACATTTATTAATGGACACAGAGGTGAAAAGATGAACCATCAAAGCAGATTATTCATTGCCAAAGAAAGGTCTTAAACACCATGGATCTGATCCAGAAAATATGAGATAGTCTTCCAGGCAGTGCAAGAACCAGACAGACACAGATGCTGTTACAAGAAGGTGTTTCCAGAGCCATCAGGTTCTCCCTGAGGCTACAGAAATAGCACAAGGAGGGAGGAGAGCTGGGCTGCAGGACTAGATGTGGAAGGTGCACTTTGGTGCCCAGCTGGTGTCGAACACAGACGTGCTGCAGGTGGACCTTGTGGTGACAAAACCTGCTGGGAACTGGTTTGTGCCAGGGATTAAGCTGAGCTGTGGCAGCACAGGAGGAGGAGAAGGGTGAGGCAGAGCTGGCCACTGGCACTGCAGAGGCACCGAGAGCTCTTTGCTGGCCGGGCTGGGGGGATGTGGCCAGCAGGGCACGGGGGGCTGGGTGGGAACAGCCTCTGGACAACAAGGGTGTTGTCCATCCCTGACCATGTGCAGGGCGCAGTCACCAGACTGGGGGTGGGAAGGGGTAACAAATAGCATGAGGAAATCATGTGGAGATGAGGGGAAGCAAGCTCATGTTCATGGCAGGAAGGAGAGAAAGGGTGGAGAAAGTGGAATGATGGGGAGGAGGGCACAGAAAGGCACAGCTCTACTTTTTGCTGTGACGAGGGCTGACCTTGGCCTAACACACATTTACAAATCTGACAATCAGCAGGAGATATTTCGAGACTATGACTAGATTACTATCTCCATATAACCACAATTCAAATGATAGAACTCAAAACCTGTCTTTTTCCAAATTAAAATTTCCCTTTTCCTCTATTCAGATATCTGAGATGCACTTTTACAAGACTGATGTCAAGGTGTCACTAGAAATGCACGAGGCCACAGTGATATCATGGTGGGAGAGTCATGAGCAAGGCATGTAGAGTTTATGAAATATTGTCATTTTTTTCCTTTCCGTTTTAGCCATTGCCTAAACTGGAACCATAAAACTGGTCTTAAAATAGCACTGCAGGTTAAAAAAAAAAAAAAAAGGGAAAAGATCTGAACTGGATTTTATTTTCCAGCCAAGTTTGTTCAAACAGCCTTTGCTAAAAGAAGAGCTTTGGGGGAATTCTGTGAACCTTAGGAAAGTGTATTGTATTGCAGATATCAGGGCTCTTATCAATAATTTCCCATCTCCTTGCAGAGCTGGGAATGTTTCCCTATCTACCTACGCAGAGATATATTTTATGTCAAGATGTGAGGTAAAATAGGCTTGCATTCAATATTTAGTTTCAAATTATGTAAACAGTATTAACTGATCTGTCAAAAATGCGTTCATGGAAAACGCTTGACTAAGCTCATTCCTGGTTTTGGAAAGGTTGCCTGTACAGACACTTGGAGCAGATCTGTTTACCACGGGCCTGGTAACAGCTTCAGAGGCAGCCACACAGCCCTCCAGTTATACATTTCCAAGGAGTAATTGTGGAGTAAATACTTGAAAGGTATTAAACACATAATTGTGAGCTGTTGGGGGTCTAATGATGTGGAAGGCGGCGTGGTCGAGTCCCAGCATGTACTTTGTGCAGCTGAGAAGATGTAAATGGAGGCAAATCTGTGCCAGGCCACAAAGGCTAGGGGTTTTGGGGGGTCTGGGCCAGGGGTTTGGTGCCCATGGGTGGTTCTGGTTGCTGGGTTTAGCAGAACTTGGTGTTACAAAACCAAACTTTTGTGCTGCATTAGAAGCGCTGTCCTGCTGCAAGTGCTGTTTGGTGACACCTGTCAAGTGTCACCAAGGCTGCTGCCAGAGGTAGGGCCACCTCTCTGATGGCAAGGGGAGGACACTGAGAAGTTTAATTACTGTTTCTAGTGTTCATCCGCCAAAAAAAGTTATTTTTCTAATATTTTTATTTTTTCCAAGACTCTCACATAGTCACAGAGAATAAGCAAAGCCTTTGGTGTCTGCTCTCTGAGCTAAAAGAGACTTCCAGATATGACCTTGGACTTCTGGTTTGACTTAAACCAGCTTTCTTGCTGGTCTAGTTTGAGTGAGTGCCCTTGTCAGTGAGGGCATTTTCTGTGCTGCTCATCGTAAGGGAAAGCCCAGAAAGACACCAAGAAAAACAGCTTTACTAGTGTATTTCTGGGAGCATTTGGGAGCCATGGCCAGGGGGGAGTGAGTGCACACACAAACCTTATGGGCATCTCAGAAATCTGTGCTTTTGTGAAATTAATTTCTTGTGGACCAGAAAATAAGGGCTAATTGAAAGGTGTCAGCTCTGTACTCAAACTGATTAGAGGGCACAGACTGCGAGGATCCCTGGGGGATTTATGGATGTGTGGTAGGAGAACACTCTCCTAATTCCATCTTCATAAAATCAGAGAATAGTTTGGGTTTTTTTTGTGTCAGGTGTCACAGTCTTGCACAGACCTCTGGGCTTTGCAAGCCAAGACTTCTTGATAGTGATACAGACCTCTTTACCAGTAGGCTGCTTTTCATGGAATCATCTAAAAATTCAGTAAAAAGGGTTCCATCCCCAAAAAACATTCTAATGTCAGAAGAGGATGAGGGTGGAAGACACAAGAGTAAAAAAGGATCCATGTTCATCAGGATGGTGAGGAAGTGGCTGCAGAAGTGATGCAGGAATTCAGCACTCAGAGAGAAAAAGATGCTTCCATGGAAAGAGAGTAGTGAGGGATAAAGACCAGTGTAGGGACCAGCAGCTTTTAGTAGTGAGTGACAGCCTGTCATGAAGGGCCTTGACAGCAAAGCCAAGGGACTTGTTTGGTGGTAAAGAGGAGTCAGGAGAGGGATGGGCTGTGATGAAAACAAGGGCAAAACTGGCAGCCTAAGCAGGATGTCAGATGGGAAGGGCAGGCTGAGGGGATCATTGGGAGAGGCTGTCAGCTCCAAAACCCAATGTGGAAAAGCTTCAAGAGAATTAAACCTCATTTGAAGGAGAGGACTCACAAACTGGGCACTAGGAGAGAGAGCTTAGTCCATCACAGTGATGGAAAGTGGGGTTTTACTGAGACATGGGACAAGCCTGACTTAAAAGTAGGTTTAAATAAGACCTGCTCTTACAGAAAGATCTGATATTTTTATTCTTTTTTATTTGAATAGAAAGGACAGTTCTGGAGCTGAGCAGTAAAATAGTAGGTACCCCTGCAGAGGTGGGCACTGAGTATGGGCATGGAGGGGAATTTGGGGTTGGGTTTGTTTGGGGTGTGTTTTTTCTCCTGGAAATGAGGTGGAAAGAGAAAAGAGACCAAGTGCTGTTCAAGGCTGCTAAAAACCACTTAGCAAACGTGCTGGGGGGCTGAGGGTGAGAGGGGCTGAGTCCAGAGAACAAGGTCTCAAGAAGAACATGGTCAACAGTGCTAAAGGTAAAGGAAGATAAAAGGAAGTGACTGACTGAAATCTTGGTGAGAGGAGATCAGAGAGCCCACCAGAGGTGTGAGGGGCAGAAACTGTTGGAGACACCAGCATACTACAAACAACAGTGAGCTATGGGGTGGAACAGTGTCTGGAAGGACAAGAGGAAAATCAAGGACCTTTTGATACACCTTAAGGAAAGGAGATGCTAAAGTATGTTAGTGAAGGGGAAAATGCAGAATTCAAGGTTAGATGAGAAGAGTTAAGGATAATTAGAATTAAAAGGGATGAAAGACAGTGAGAAATCATGGAGATGTCACTGGAAGGGAGAACAGACCAGTGCCCTAACACAGAGATTTGGAAAACCAGTGAGCTCATATTTCCTGGGAAAACACTTGAGCCAGGAGAAGAGAGCCAGCAGTGAGAAGTTGCATCAGCCAGAGCTGCAAACACAGTTCTTCAGATTCAGCTGGACCTCACAGATGCTTAGTTGGTAAAGTAACAGCACAGAAGTAAAGAGAATTAATTTGCTGCTGTGTTAAGAGCTTCAGGGGGGGAAAAGGGTTATTCAGTCAGTAGGCCAGACTCTGGGAGAACAGTCTAGACTGGACTGAAATGAAGCATGAAAGCAAATGAGCAATTCCCAAATTGAGAAGAGGACAGGGAGGAGAGGTCTGCAAACAGAGGAGCAAGGGAAAACTAATTGAATTATCTGGATGAGCAGTGAGCAGAGAGGGGATTTGCACAGCAGAGAGGTGAGGAAGAGCAGTGTCAGGTGGAGAATATTGTAGATTAACCATTTCAGAGTGACTGAGAGAGTCAAACAAAAGCTGTGGATCCACTGATGGAGCAAGGATATGGATATGGAAATGCCAATGTGAGAAACTGGTTGGGTTGTCACACCACAACCTGACACCACCATGAGTGGGTGTGAGAATCTGAGAGGAGAGAAAAGAGCTTTGGAGCAAGTATAGAGGAGGATGGGGAGAGACTGGGCAGGAGAAAATGCTTGGAAGCAGCAGGAACAGGAGGGAAGCCCAACCATTTGCACCACATCTACTCCCGAGTCAGAGAGCTCAGAGAAAGGAAAATGCTTGGAAGAGGAAGAGAGCACAGATGAGGTCCTGAGAGCTGGAGGAGCTGTGGGTGCCTGGGGTGAGAACACAGAGCCCACAACCAGCCAGGAGGGGAAAGAAATGGCCCTGAAAAGCAGGTGGAGGTGAGGGGTCAGTGTAGCTGGGCAGAGAGGGTGGTACACTGGGAGGACAGGGATTTCATCCAGAGCTGTCAGAGGAAGGGATGAGGAGCATGGTGGGAAGAGGATAGGCTTGGCATGGAAAATGGGAGGGCATAAGGAAGATAACAGGGCCAGATGCTGCGATGAACAGAGGGTGAGGTCAGAGAGTGGCAGACAAAACCAGAAAACAAGAGGCAGCTCCTGCCTGTGATCAGAAGTGATTGATTAGGGAATTAGACTTGTGCTATTTCGGCCCTGTGACTTCAGATGCTGTAATCTAAGCCCACTGTGTGCTTATCCTTGCAGCAAGGATAACTCTTTAGGCACAGGGATGCTTTTGGGGGAGACACATCAGGAAGCTTTTCCCCAAACTGTGTTTGTAATCCTGCCACTCCTCTCATCAATCACCAGGGGAATATAAAACTGGCCGTGTGCTTCCTGTTGGAGTGTTGTGAATTTTCAAAGGCAAAGTGCACTATTGTTTAATAGCCAGTTATTCACTGGCATTGATAAACAGGCTCTGCCTGCAATTACTGCAGCAATTACTCACTCTTCTAATTTAGACACGAGGAAAAAATTAATTCAAGCTTCCAGTTGATCATTTATATCTTTGGCTTTTGTAATACACATCACAGCACACTGAAAACAACTCCACCGTACAGGAAGCTGATCTGTGCACATTGATAAGGTGTTTTACTCTCGTTGTGTCACTGAGGGAGGCATGACCGAGCCCAAGCTGAAGGACTGTGGCTGAAGGTGGGGCTTTTTATGTTTTGGGGACATAAAACCATGAAAACAATTTCTTTAAACCTTAAGTGAAATACAGAGGAGAGGGATAGTACTGCAGTCAGAAGGGAACTCTGTGTACAGCTAAGCAAGCAAAGAAAATAGTCAGATGTTTAACTAATTAGTCCTCACCTTGTCCCCAGGACCACCCTTCAAGTGCTGATGGACTCGTCTCCAAACAGGAGACATCCGAGATTTTCAGGGGAGGCTGGTGGGGAGAAATTGGAGGGTGCTGGCAGCCCAGTTCAGAATGAAGTGGAGGTGGCAGAGGCACATAAAGCTGTTAACAGGCTTAGTAATGGTAAGTTGCAACCATCATACTTCTTATAACGCAGGAGCAGTGAGCTGGAAAGGTATCCACATGCCATTGGAACAGGGAAAAGGTTCTATTCATTTTCTTGTGATTAAAGTTTCTCCACAAAGCGCAAAGGGCACAAGAATGTTGTGGTAACTGCAAGCTCGAGTGAGCACCTTCTCCAGGTCCCTTCGCCACTTGGTGCTGTGGTTTCACTTTCCGTGGCTCTGTTTGCTGCTGGCAGAGGTTCAGCTGGAATCGGAGAGGAGCAGGAAGAGCCTTTCCTTGGCGTAGGTGTGACAGCACATCCCTCCCAGCACAGATTCCGTGCAAGGCAGAGCCTCTTCCGTGTCTGTGAGCACCGTGCGGGGCAGGTGAGGCCTCGGGCTCCTGTGCAGCAACCTTTGCCTCTGGAGCACAGCATGGATTGCCTGTGGTTTCATTTTCCAGACGCTGCTTTGTTTCCCCGGATGGTGTCACTGCACAGAACTGTCCTGTCCAGCAGGACAGAGTTCCAGTGGGTGGGTGGGTTTTCGCTCCAGCTCTCACCCTGGGAGACTGGTGCTGCCTTCTGCAGGCAACATTCACGGAAGGGATGTCAGCATTTTCCCCAGCCCTGGGGGCAGATGGGGGGAAGCACAGACAAGGCTGTGGCAGCTCTGCTGCTCAAAGGAGACTTGAGGCAGGTAACTGGTTATAGAATCCCAGAATCCAGGAATCGGCTGAGCTGGAAGGGACCCCCAAGGCCCATCCAGTGCAACCCCCGGCCCTGCACAGGCCCATCCCCAAGAGTCCCCCCTGTGCCCAGAGGATCATCCCAGCCCTCCTGGAGCTCTGGCAGCCTTGGGGCTGTGCCCACTGCCCTGGGGAGCCTGGGCAGTGCCCACCCACCCTGTGGGCAAAGAACCACCTGGTGCTGAGCTCCAACCTCCCCCTGCCCTGACACAACTCCAGCCATTCCCTGGCTCCTGGCCCTGGTCCCCCAGAGCAGAGCTCTGTCCCTGCCCCTCCTCTGCCCCTGCCCAGGGACTTGTCCCTGCAATGAGGTCTCCCCTCAGGCTCCTCTTCTCCCCCTCATCACCCCAAGTGCCCTCACTGCTCCTCACGCCTTCCCCTCCAGGCCCTTCCCCACCTTCCTTCCCTCCTTTGGACACTCTCCAATGGCTCCATCTCTTCCCCACACTGTGGTGCCCAAAGTGCCCCAATATTGCAGGTGAGGCCCCAGGGCAGAGCAGAGCAGGACAATCCCCTCCCTGGCCCTGACTGGCTGAAAAGCAGCAAAATGTTGTCACCTCTCTGACATCTGCAATGACTGACAACACGGTAGCTTGGAGCATTGAGCCAAGGCTGAACACCAGGTTGTCTCAGTAACAAAAATAGAATATTGTTTCAGTTGGAGTCAGAGCTAGGCCTGTACTCATGGCTCTTTCAGTGCAGGGGATGTTTGATCAGCACCAGGTAATATCTGCCTGGGCAGCTGTACCTGCCCACACTGCAGGGGCTGGAGGTGCTGCCTTCTCTTCCCACCTCTGCTAGGAGGTCACGTCCTGTCTCCCTCACCTCCACCGTGGCTCTGCCCTTCTTTGGGATGCTCGGAGCTCCTCTGAGCAGTTTGAATGCCACACAAGCAGAGCTGTCCCCATTTCTTGGACTCATGCTCCAGTGCCTGAGCTGAGCAGCAGAGTGGGCTGGGGAGGGACAGGGACACTGCCCTGGGGATGTGCTCTGGCCACAGGGGCTGGGAATGGGCACAGCACTGCAGCTGCTGTTCATGGGAGTTGCTGGCTGTGAACCCTCTGCCTGCACACGCTGCAGCCATGGGAAATACATACCAGAGCTGCAGCACCCTGAGATTCCTGGCCTTGGTGTTTGCCCCAGGTGTGGAGCAGTCACAGAGCACTGATGGTCGTGTTATAGCTGGGCTGATTGGAGGAAAGAAAAAACTATCTGAGTTCATCTTATCTGAGACTATCATGCACGCTCAGGAACTGTGTAATTCAGTTACCCTGCTTAGCCAAAAGCTAAAGAGTCTCTAAAGTTTATTTCCTGTCTTTATAGCAACTGTCTGGCCCTTTATTTATTTTCACTGAAAGCTGCTGCTGTGCTAAAAATAATTTTGGGAGCAATTCTTGTGGCAATTCTTGTATAACAATCACAGGCTGAAGCCAGGGCAGTTGGGAAGTGAAGGATGCCTCCTTGGGCAATCTCCTCACGAACTCCCATCATTTTTATTTTTATGCTTTGTGCTAAAGCATTTTCTGTCCCTCACCACCAAGAAGAGCTGACGGCTCGCATTGTTGTTACCTTGAAAGGCCAAGTTATCACGGTTAATCCACCCTCCAAGGTTTTTCCTCAGGATAATTATTGTTTTGGTGATTCATCTTGCAGACCCTGCCCTTCCTTATTCGCACAAAATATCCTACTCCCTGCAATATTTCTGGGTCAGGCTCGTGCCACACATGTGATTTCCTCTTGGGCATGCAGACAAGACAAGATGGATTTAAAGGTCAGCCAGTGCTGGGCTGCCCAACCTCGTCACTGGTGGCTTCGTGTGTCACCTACGGGTGACAGTACAGATGGGGAAGGTTTGGGGCTGGACGGGCACAGGGTGGTCAGGTAAAGTTCACTGGTGTTTCACATGGGGTGGGGGAGCACTGCCTCTGTTGTTATGCTGGAAAATTTCACTGCTCCTGTCTTTAGTGGAAAACATTATCACCAGCACATCCTGGCATGTAATTTTGGCCTCATTTATTATTGTCTAGTGTTGGCTTAATGCTTATGGTGCATTTCTAAGGTACTCAGAGAGGGTTGTGGTTTTTCAAGGAAACATAACTCATGGGGGACAGGGGAGGGAGAATCCTGAAAGTTTTTGGCACAAATTGAGTCAAATTTTACTGAACATGAAAAATAGAACCTGTGCAGGCTTTGACATGATCTCTGCATGGCCCAGAGGCCACGGGGAAGGAATATGCCCAACAGGCAGGATTACCACTCAGGAGACCTGGGCTCTGCTTTTCCTGCCAACCTGCTTGTCAGAGTCTGTCTGCACATCCTGTGCTCCCCAGTTTGGGTGCAAACCACCATATTTTGGAGCAGGCTGGTGTTTCCCAGTCCTTGTAGCTGTCTAAGTTCAGGTTCTGTCTCAGATACAGAAACAGGATGAAACCCAGTGATGGCACCAAAAAGGCAGATCAGAAGCTTAGTTTGGGTTTGTTTGTGAGGTTTTGTCCCCATTTTCACTGGTGTTTGTGCTAGAGATGGACTCACAGGTCCTCAGCTTGTTTGGTGGCCCTCCCCAACAGTGTGACAAAGCAGAAGGGGGGGCAACCATCAAAGGGAGAGAGCAAACCCTTCCAGGTGGTTCCATCATGCTGCCCTTTGTGAGGCCCCTGGCACCACCTCGTTCACCCCAGAGCAGGACCCAGTTCTTGCCCTTGCTGCTGAGCTGGGAAGCACCACGACAGCCTCCAGTGCAGGACTGACCTTGGGGTGCCCCCAGCTTTGCTGCCTCCCCTTGCCCTGCTCAAACAGCCTCCCCACAGATCCGCAACACTGCTGGCTGTGAAATGCAGCTGCCACATCTCTCACTGAGACACAGAGATCAGTCAGGCAGCTCCAGGCCCAGAACTGCCAGGTACAGTGAGAAATGTGTATTAGCAGGGAAATTTCATGCAGTGCTGCCTTTAGCTAAGACCAGGCAGTTTGGTGGATTTTACTTTTTATGCTTTGGAGGAAATCAAAGTCTTGAGTAAACCCCCACCTTTAGGGACAGAGGAAATAAAGGAGGAAAAACATAAGCTCCAACTTCATTCCTCTGTACACTGAGTAAGTGAAGGTGGTGCAGGTGTCCTGCAGCCCTTCCAAGGGGTGTGAGTGAGGTGTAGTCAGTTCACAACATGGTGATGTGCTCACTAATACAGGGAGGAACTGTGGTCTTACTAAACCCACTCCTTCTGCTCTTGTGACCTGGCTTTGCTCCCACCAGAGAGCTCCTTACTGAGCTCCTGAGAACCTGTGAAGTCACCACACTCCTGGGACTGGGGCACTGCTGGGTGTCTCTGTGCCTGCACCAGCTGCCTCCAGCATGTGCCTCTTCTGTCTCCTTTACCCAAATTCACCTGTTGGATTGGGTCGTATTTCACCACATTCACCAGAGAACTTGCAGTGTATTTTAATGCCACCACAGCAGCACAATCCCCCAGCAGAAGACTTTTGCTGGGGCCCTTTCACATCCAGGTGGAACACGACACCCATCTCCAAACACGGGTGTATCACTTTTGGTATCAAGGAATGACACCCAGCACTCCCAGTGCTGACGCACACAAAGGGAAAACCTGCACAGGCACCAGCCAAAACAAATTGGGAACACATTCCTCAGAGTCTGAACAGCTGTCCTGCAGCCTCTACCTGCCAGGAAATTGTGGGAGGGCTGAACAACCCCAGGCTGCTGTACCTGCTGACCAGTGGGCAGTTCATTATGGACACAAGTGGTTCCTGGTGACTAGTGTCAGCGTTTTCAATAGCAAATTAATTCTGTGCATGATGGCAGTCCCACAGCCCTTCACTGCATGGTACAGAGTGATGACCTCCTTCATGGGAAAAAACCCCAAATGGAATATTATAGTGACTTTTATTCTCATGTTCCCTTGAAGAAGTTAACATAAACCATGACCACCCTGATTTGTTTTGGAAACTCTCCCACAACCCCACATTCATAATTTTTTTAAATGTGTAACACCAACAGTGCAAAGAACTGGGGCTGTAGTGGCAGAGCAGAGGTTCATTCTCTTACTGCCTCCTTGGGATGTTAAATGCTCTGAATTGTCTTCAGCATGCCTAAAATCCCTTTTTTACCTTTTTTTCCTGTCACAAGAGTTCTGGAGCAACACTTCAGAGAGCAGGAAAAGCTGCTTTCCATGCTTAAAATATCAAAATCGCTTTAGTTTGGTTGTGCAGTGCTAAAACACTGGTGTTATACAGGTACACCCTGTATGGATTTGCTTAGAATTTTAGTATTGTACAAAGAAAATACCCACTCATACTACCTGAGCCAGTAAATGTGTCCAGTAAAGGATCTAAAACTGAGGCAGGGATAAATTCACCTTGGTTTAGGCAGTAGAGAAAATAAGAGTTTGGATACTTGGCTTATTGTAGGTAACAGTTTTCAAAATGCTTAATTGGAGTTAATTGAGTTTTGATGAAGCTCTCAAGGATCTTTTTTTTTTTTTGAAAAAAAGCTACCTGTGAATTCTGTGTTAGGTATGAGAGGCAGCATTTTGAAAGATCTGTATGTAACTGTCACATGAATTGAAGATGCAAATCCATATTCAAAGCTTTGCTGACCATGAGCAGAAATGTGGAAACTCGATGAAATCCCTCTGGAAAAATGGCATTTGTGAGTTATATTCTCAGAAGACTAAAAATAGAGCTGTGTCTGTTTGTTTTCCTTTATGAAGTGGCCAACTGTAACACTCCCTTACCAGCCCTAAAAAAGAATTTACATAAAAGATGGTGACGCAAAACCTTATCTCATGACTGTGTCTCATTAGGTCATCGATGGGGGGAAGAAATACCTTCATTTTTCAAGTCCCTTTCCCATCTTCCCTGACCATGCACTAACTTGAGAAGATATTTGGATGCCAGCAACCTGTTACCTGGACCCTGCCAGTCTGTTTCTGGAACCTGCAGTGAAATCTCAGCAGTTTATCATGTGTAACACAACCCTGAGAGGGAACTCTCCCACATTTCGTGTGCTCAGTAATGTGCTGGCCAAAGGGCAGCAATGGTGTTTTTCTGGGTGTACTGAGCTCCACATCTTTAAACACTTTGTTTGTGGAGAACCAGACCTTTCAGTCCTGTTTAATTATGTGTTGCTTTCTAGTTCTTATTTTATTGTAGGAAAAACACTTGTCATGTCCAACTTATCTGGCCGACAATGGACATGTTTGGTGTTGGAAAATTAACGTGTTGCCTTTATTGCAACTACTGATGGAACAGTTACAGCCTGGAATGGGCAAGGGGGGAGGAAATACATGAGTTCACGTATTTTTCCCTTCGCTTAAAAATAAAATATAAGACCCAAGTCTATCTTGCAATGCCTTCAATATTTATGGCCTCTGCTTTGTGTTTTACAGACTCCTACTCCACTTAGGGAAGAACTATTGTGATCTAAGATGAAACTCTTTCCTATCCAGGTGTAGTGAGCTCTTCAAGAAACAGACAGCACGTGATAGTTGTATCAGAGCATGAAAATGTACCAGTTACCCAGTTTTCTAATGTCTTTGTGTCATGAAATATTCTCTCTAGCAGAGCAATCTCTTGATATTTGCGTTGCTGGTCACTTTTTTTTTTTCATGGCTTCATTTAAAACACTGTAGAAAACCCCAGTGCATCAAGGATGTACAGGTATTTCATTGCTTCTTGGTCTGTCTCAAAATAAAGACAGAAAGGAATAAAGAAATGTGGCACTTCGACAATTCACAATTTTCTTCAGCTGTTGAAAGCTCTTTGAATCAGAGACTCAGACTGGTTTGGGTTGGAGGGAGCTTAAAGCCCATCCAGTGCCACCCCTGCCATGGGCAGGGACGCCTCCCACTATCCCAGGCGGCTCCATCCTGGCCTTGGACACTTCCAGGGATGGGGCAGCCACAGCTTCTCTGGGCACCCTGTGCCAGGGCCTCCCCACCCTCACAGCCAACAATTCCTCCCCAATATCCCATCTCTCCCTGCCCTCTGGCACTGGGAAGCCATTCCCTGTGTCCTGTCCCTCCAGCCCTTGTCCCAAGTCCCTCTCCAGCTCTCCTGGAGCCCCTTTAGCCTCTGCAAGGGGCTCCAAGGTCTCCCTGGACCCTTCCCTTCTCCAGGTGGACACCCCCAGCTCTCCCAGCCTGGCTCCAGAGCAGAGATGCACAGGAAATACTTTGTTGTCATCCAGTCACAGAATTTGTACAGAATCTAAAAGCAGCCCTGGATTATCTTCTGTTGCCAATTTTGATGGAGGGAACTGTTTGGATTGGAGAGGGATTACACAGGGATAAAGCCAGTGCTGTTGTCCATGGAGTGAAACACCCTGTTCAGCACCAAACTCACTGATCAGCACTTCACACTTTTCTTTCTGGAAATTAGTTCCTGAACATTTGCACTCCCACCAGTGTAATAAACACCCTTCCAGAGCTGCTGAGGTTTCTGTCACAGCTGCATCTCAATGGAGTCTCACAATACCTGGGACATCCACCTGTGAGCCACCAGTGACAGGAGTTGGCAGAGAAGGCAGAAGGCTTTGTGTACAGCTGTGCTACATCTGGATCCAGAACCTCAGAATTTCACAGAATCACAGGGCTGCTCCCAAAACCAAAGGGAAGGGAATAGAGGGGAATTGGGAAGGGTGGGATTGTTGGGGTGTCCTGTGCAGGGCCAGCATTTGGAGTCAATGATCCTTGTGGGTCCCTTCCAACTCAGGATATTCTGGGATTTTTAAGTTTTTACAATTTAAGAGCAGTTGACAGGAAAACTCCTGTGTTGTCCCTGCTTGAAATACAAGAGTTTGTGGTCACTGCTTGGGATTTGAAGGGCAAGCAGCACAGAGGATATGTTTCCTTTAACAAGGTAATCTTGGAAGGAACTTCTTGGCCACATTTCAGGATTTCTGCAACACAATGGAGTTCACTGAGTCCTGGCAATCCAGTGGGGACACAGGTCCGACCAGGGTTGAAATATAAAACAGAAAACAGGTATTTTATTCCAAGGATAACTTTATCACAGACCTGAAAAACACTTTTTTAAGTGCCTTGGAGTATTTCACACGGTCTAATTGACTTCAATATGAATAAACTAATGACCTGGTCTAGTGGGAGGTGTCTCTGTCCATGGCAGGGGGTGGGATGGGATGAGCAATTCCTAATGCCTAGTAGTATCTTAGCTAAGACTTATCTCAGTAGGTTAATTCATGTAATAATGAATTGGCTGCTCGCCTTATGTCCCCAGGCATTTGTACAACACCCTGAGGCACAGGGCAGGATTCCTGGGGTGTCCTGTGGAAGGCCAGGAGTTGGACTCAATGATCCAACTCGAGAGATTCCAGGATGCTGTGAATCACTTCTGTAAGAATTATTTTGGGTTCAAAGTGAAATCCTGTCCTGCCACTAAGGGAAGGATTTCCATTGACTCAGTTGAAACCAGGCTGAAACATGTCTGTTCCTGTCAAAGGACAGCTTTCCAGAGCTGCTCGTTGGCAATTCACCCAGTTAAACTATCTCCACAATAGTTTTACATATTCCATTGCACATTTTTTCGACAGATGAAACCCTGTGACAGCATCTTAAAAGACTATTTCCTGCATTTGCATCCTTCAGATATTCACATACTCCAGTTATCTCACACTCCTTAGTCGTTCTCATGCCTAATGCTCCAAATATTTCATTTACTTTTAAGTTTTTCCCATTGGTCTGATTAGGTTGGACCCATCTTTTTTGAGCTAAACCGAGGAAGATTTGCTGTGTACTGTGTGTCTTTGCCCTGGTTTCTGGAGCTGTGCATCACCCCTTTCCTCCACAGCACGTCTGATAAGGCAATTGGGGCAGTGTGAGCCAGCTGATGAGGAAACCACCAGGATGGTGTTACATCAGGCTCTAAAAACAGCCTCAGTCTTACTGTTTTGTAAAATAAATACTGAGGAAAGTCCTTGGCTGCTTGTCTTGGCACAGGACACACTGCAGTGTTACGTACCAGGACCCAGCAGATCAGTCACAGCTTAGTCATGTACAAATTTACTTTGGGAAGTTCAAACTACACCTCTGTCTTTTTCTTCCTTATCCCTCTTCATTTCAGGGAGCTACTGCAGGAGAAGCCACTTCCAGATGTGGATCAGGTTTATGTGTGATGGTGTTTTGGGATGCATTTACCACTTCATTCCCCCTTCACCTTCAATTTACACAAAATTTAATAGTGTATTAAAAGGTGTATAATATATACTTATATATAAGGTGTTGTACACAGAGACTGGCAAACTCCCTCACAGAACTGGGACTTGCAGGATTTGATCCTTCCCCTGGTTTTATGCTGTGCTGGGTTTAACTAATCAGCTTGAAATCATCTATAGAGGAGAGTTTTAATGTCAAAGATTCTCTCAGTAATATTCTCCTATTTCAGAAAGGACCTTTTCAGTCTCCAAAAATACAGTCCTTGGTAGCATTATAGGGCTTGTAATAGCTTTATTTTGAAGATTGCATTAATAAAACAGGCTGGAATAGAACAGTGTCTGATTTCCCAATGCCTCTTCACTGGAGTGGTTTTAAGTGCCTCAAACAAACTATTCTAAAAATCCAATTCCACCAAAACCATCTCTGCAGGAAGAACAAATCAGATTTCTCGTGTTGCAACAACACACACCGACATCTGATGCCTCCAGTACCTCCTGTCAGGACTCATCTTTCCAGAACTGTGACATTAAATCCACAACTTCGGCTAAAGAGATGAAGGCCACACCAGGCACTGATGCCTCTAGAATTGAGGGACTTCAGTTTTGGGGGGAAATTTCAGCTGAACTTGTCACACTGGTCTCTTTTGACCAGGGTACCTGAGATTTGCCTTCCTCTTATTTTTCTTTTCCCTTTGCACATCTCAGGTAGTTTATGATTCCCTGGTAAAGCAAAGATGAAGCACCTGTATGTCCCCATATGCTGCTCACTAAGGGAGAGCAAAACCAGCTTCTGGCATAAAAATGTCACAGAATGACAGAATAAGTCAGGTTGGAAAACACCTTTAAGATCAAGTCCAACCACTAACTCACCACTGTCAATACCCAATATCCCATCTATCCCTCTGGCAGTGGGAAGCCATTCCCTGTGTCCTGTCCCTCCAGCCCTTGTCCCAAGTCCCTCTCCAGGAGCTCTGATATTCCACATAGCACAAAGTATGGAATCATCACTACATCAATAATATAGAAACTAACAGCAATCCTTGCTCTCAACACAAGGGAGGGAATTTTTAATGCACTGAGTTCATCTCCTGTGAGCACAGCACAAGCTCCAAGAGTCCCCCCTCTGGAAGCACAGGGATGTTTATTGCTCATGGAAAAAGCCCACCAGGTCTCAGGTTTCACACAGCAGGGAGATTTCAGAGCACACCTTTCTGCATGGAAAGGCACAGGGCACAAATCACTCCCCTGGGATGTGGATGTGCACTCAAGCTGTATTCTATTTTTGGAGCAACACTGGAATGTTTCCAAGACCACCACGACAGAATCACTGCACTATGGGTGGTAAACATGTCTCTACTGCTGCTGCAAACCTTCCTGCAGTGTTTGTGGTGTATCCTTTAAGCAGGTCCTTTATTAGGAGGATTCCTGCCTTGTCACCCTGCACCCCTTGTGGAAAAAGGCAAACCAACCCCAAAAACTGTTCCTTGCTGAGCAGATGCCACTGACTGGGTGGAGCCCACAGGTAAGTCAAGGTGAGAAATAACCTGATGAGACAAGACTGCTAAACCACAGCCTGATTCCTTTCTGGTTTAAGCTTTATCACTTCATCAAGCTGCTGCCAATTACTAGGAAATCACAAGGAAATAAATGCATTTACAGATAAGAGAACGAGCAGGAGAAAGATGAGGATCAAGGATCAGCATCCCTGGGTAAAGGGAAGCACTAATTAAGTGTTTTAAATGAACTGATACTGCAGTGGTTCTGCAGATCTGTTTATCCCATCACACAAAGCATATGGAGACAATAACCCCCAAATCCAGGTATTTTTGCCCAAGAAACACTTAGAACTCTATCAAACTCTGGCCCTGATAATGTTGAGATGTAACTTCAAAAACTAAGGCATTAAAAGCTTCATCCACTTCTTGTTTTCTGAACAGTTAAAGAAACCCAGCAGCACTGAAAGCAAATACTAAGTGTCACAGTACAAGGGCAAAAATAGGCAAATCAAGCCTGAAGTTGGAATATTACTCCAAATGTGCCATAAAACTGCAACTCATTTCCACTCAGGACCCAAGCTGTGTTTCCTTCTCACACAAAAGGAGCTTCAAAAATGCATTTGGTACAAAGAGAGGATCACAGCTGGAGTGTTAGCACAGATTATTTAAATCCTTTATAAGCATTCCCCTTACACTTACAAAATGTGAGGTATATTAAAGCTTTGGAGGCACTTTGTACTGCTAGAATCAAGTTTATTGGTGTTTTTCTCACCTGTTGATACCTGACCAGCTGCATTTGTGTAAAAAACAAGCTGCAGTTAAGACTAAACTTGAGATTTTTGTGCAGCAATTTAACCTTACACTCAGAAATCAGGTCTGGAGCAAGCAGAGTTCCTGCACACTCATCAGAAATGCTGGAAGTATTCCCCACCTCCAAGTGGAGTCTTGTACCAAAGCTCTTTAACAAAAGCTAATGCTAGAATATAACTTTTAGTTAACACTAGAATAATTAATTCTGGTTAATATTATAATTAGTGTTATAATTATAGTGAAAACAAACTTTATTTCAACAAAATGGGCACAGTTTCCCTGCAAAATTCACATCCTTATTTTGGAGAAAGTAAAGGCCGTTCACTGTCAGTTGCACAAAATGCTGTATTTTATTAATTATATCAAATATTTACAGTTAAATTCATACAGGATGGTCAATATAAGCATGGTAACATGTTTATAATCTAGGATTCTGTCTGATTTGCTGAAGTTTTAATAGTAGCTGGTGTAGGCACAACATATGAATGCTACAAGGTGCTCAGCAGTTAAAGTCTGTACCCCACAGTACAGGGGGTCCAGCTGGAGCCCACAATTATTGCTGTAAAGCAATGTAATTACATAAAAATATATAGATTCAGTCTTAATACCATAAGAGACAAACCATGCCACCGTTTTTAACTGAAAACTTCCCTCCTGCAACACTGCAAATAATCCACTACTGGGAGCTATGCCTGTTGAGGAAGCACCAGCTTTCAGGAGAGCTGTATTTTGGGGAAAGAAAACTGGAGATTTTCCACTTGAAATGCACCAAGGCAAAGGAAGGGCTGGTCCAGCTCTGTGTGAGCACACAGGATCAGCACCTCCACGTTCAGTTGTTCATGCCACCTCCACCCCACTCACAGGGCACTCTAGCTCACTCCTGAAGGAGCTGCCTTCCCAACACAGCCTCTTCCTTACCCCACCCCAAGGGTATCACAGCCCCACAGCCCCAAATGGCAGTGCAGCCTTCAAATGCAGTGTTTCTGTGCTGCATTCCACTTACCAGTCTGACACTTCACTCTGGGACCAACTTCACCAACACACAGCTTTCATTAAACCTCAACATGCTTAGAAATACCTTAGAAATTCCTTTCTCTCCACGTCCCAAAGCTGCAGAGGTTTGTAGGCTGGAGCCCAAATGGTCCTGGTGTTATAATAAAGCCCTAAGAAAGGCAGCAGGTTGTATAGTTACCTCCTTGTGAGCAAAATCCCTGCCCTAAAACTATGCAACCTACTACCTCTTCCTAGGAGCCCAATGCTTCCTTCCTGCAGTTCTTCTCACTCAGCAGCTGCTCTGTGAAGGACTTTAGGTCACCAGCTGCTTTGGGTCTTCTGCCTTTTAGGCACATACTCCAAGTTTTCACACTGTCAGCACTTACCAAGCAGTGGTTGAGCAGTTTTACCACCCATGAATGGCTCCATTTTCGCTCTGACTAAGCTAAACTTGCCATCCCAAAGAGCATTTCCATGGGGTTTGTGTTACTAGAGCAAGCTGCTCGCTGGGCACACCAGTGCAGAAGCAGTTAGAGAGTGGGTACACCTAGGACAGCAGGAGGAAAAGAATGTAGTGAGCTTAAAATGTCTTTTTATAAAACAATAACCACCTTGGAGAAAAGTTCTGGCTCTTGGAATGCTCAAATTCCACAGATTTAAACTCGCCCCAAAAAGGTGAGGGGTCAATTTTGGCCAAAATTAGGCAACACTTAAATTTTGTATTAAATTAAGTCTAGGAGAGTTGGAGAAAAATAAGCAGACTTATTAATGCAGTATAATCATGAGTTTTCCCTCCAACTTTTACCAAGCAGTCTGGAATCATGGAATTTCAATGCATCTTAGAAATTGGGGTGTCAAAACAGCTTAAGGTGCAATGTCCAAGTTGGAGCCACTCAAATCCCAAGTGGTTTGGTATCATTCCCCCCTGGAGTGTTCCACTCTCTATTTAGGAACATGGGCATCTTCCACCTCCAGCCAGCACTGTGCCACTCACCTTGGGAGAGAAATCAGAGTCCAGTATATCCTTTGGGGGTAGCACCATTCCCCTGATGGTCAATCCTGCAAATTCTGCCACTGATTCAGCTGATCCTTTACAACCCTACATTTATGTGACACATCTATTTGAACTCAGTATTTTGACTGATCACTGACTGCAGTTTGTTTTACTCCTCAGGGAAGGCAATAGATTGTATAGTTATCTCCTGAACAGGGTAAAATAACTACCCTACAACTATACAATCTACTACCTCACTCTGACAGAGAAGCACAGCCTCCAGCAAAGGACTTGGACACCCACCAGTTTCACCCTAAAGGATGTTGGATACTTCCCTGCCAATGCTGAACACCACAACAACTGAACAGCAGTGATATCTGATCATCCCACCATCCACAGACAGGAATCAATCTTGTTTTGACTCAACTAGAGGAGAAAAATTAATGCAGAATGATAACTCAGCTTTTCCAAGGACTACAACAATCAAAACACAATTCACCACAGAAGTATTTTCTCTCATCACAAGCACAGAAGTTCAGTAGAACGTAACATTGAAGTTTCCACTGCTGATTTTCTGCTGCTTTAGGAAAGACAGTAGATTGTATAGTTATCTCCCAGTTGTGGGTATGACCCTAAAACTATACAACCTACTACCTCATCCCACAGTGCAGGCATCTCCAGGGCTGCTGTAGGATTGCTGCTCCAGCAAAGACAAACTGGCTACTTGCAGACAGCATTTATAATTCTGATCAGAGAAAAAGCATTCCCCTCATTCATGCAAGAAAGTTACTTTAAAGAGAAAGTCCCTTATGTCAAAATTTTACCAAGTGCTTGGGTCTTAATATATCTCATCTTTAGCCAGTTAACAAGTTGTAGGAGTCACAGTAATTACTGTCATTAAACTTCTGTTAAATTACTGGTCATGTTCCACAGATGTAACTTCTCATCTGAAATCAGAAAAAAAGTCTATCAGAATCACTGTAGGCAGACATACATTTTTTCCTCTTTAGAACTTAAAAATAATAAAATTTAAGACCATAGATATGTGGCTGATTTACATGGATCAGGATGAGGCCCTAACATTTGTAATTCTGATTAAATAATATTAGAGGGATGTTTTCACCTATCCTAATAGTTAATAGCTAAAAAATGTACTGTCAAAAGTAGCATTTTGTGCTTTTTCTGTTAAGTCTTCAATTATATCAAGTCCTGTGCACAGAGATTCTGAGAAATGAAACTCTAAGATTATGGCCTCTAGCCTGACATTTAATTGTTAAACTGTCTGACCAAAAGGCCACTTAAAAGACATGTTGTTTTCCCATCAGAAACAAGTGGGTTTCTCCTGGATCCTGATATTACCTTAAAGCCACTTTCTACATTAACACAGCACCTTCTGGAAGTAAAAAACTCTTAGAATACTGAAATGAAAATACTTGCCAGACAGATTTGTGACTTATAACCCCCTTCTCAGCAAGGACAGTGTGAGAACAGGGCTGGAGAGGAAAAGTGATTGTTTTGTCCAAGTAATTCACACAACAGCTGAAAACACTTAAGAGAAAAGCAGTTTTTAAAACATGAAATACATTGTAGTAGTACATCAGTTTACCCTGATGTTTTCAGCCCACTCTCCAGACAAAGCCCTGATAAAACAGGAGCACTCTAATGCATGTTCATGTCCTTGCCAAAACCCACAGCACATGATCCCTTGCATTAATATCCAAAGGGATGACGTTATTCCCTGAACAGACAGAAAATCAAATTACCTTCCAACCCCCTCACCCCTTTACTCCAGAATCCTTTATACAAATAGTGATGCTGAATTTTGGTGAAACAACCTTATATCTTGTTTGTAACTGGTATAAATCCCTTGGGGAGCACTGCCCCCCTTCACATCCTCTGGAACCAGCAGGGAAGGTGACAGTGCTTTGTTCCAAAACCTTCCCCATCCAAACCTGAGCAGCATCCCTGGAAAGCCCCAGTTGCTCCCTCTGAGGCCTGGCCAGGGAGCTGAGCTGCACACAGCACCAACTCAGCATCCTCACTTTGTCACTCACTAGCTCCATGAAGTCCAAAGTCTGACACATTTAGTTTCAGGAGGAACTTTAAGATGAAGCTGATGGTTGTGATGTACTGGAAATGTTTGAAGCACTCTGAAAAACTGGATAGGTGTTGCCACACCTGCTTAAATTTCATAAAGTAAGGCAATGCTTCTGAATTTGTTTTTAAAATTAAGCCTGAAGGACATAAGGATTATAATAAACCTAGAAATTAATCTATTGCATTTCACCACCTTTAGACAAAATTTAGTTGCAGACCTGAGATGTATCAAACAGCTTTTAATTTTATTTCCACTGACAGCAGGACTTCCCTATCAAGTTTTATTCTCGGAAATTCTAAATCATTTTCTCCTGCCCCCACTAGACTTCCCTGTTCAGGACCTGCAGCACCTCAATCCACAGGAATGTGCCTCCTTCCACCTTTCTGAAACAAGAGCCTTTCATCTAATACAGGCCTGAATGGACTGTTATTTAAGGTTAAAGATGGCCTTTAAAAAATATTATTACTTAAGTTCCAATTGCTATCCTGTTAGTCTGGTTGAGATCATAAAGTGCACACAGGGCATGAGGAAAATTTCATTCTGTAACAAATACACCTTATGAAAGGTCATGAGGTAACCTGTCCTCTAACTACTGCAGAAAAGCAGTTTCATTTTATATTGCATCACTCAAGTACTATTTTTTGTTTTACTACTAGAGGGCTACACAATTAAAAGAATGAAAATAGTCAAAAATCTTATTTTTGGAAGGAGTTCAGGTTACCTTCTACTTTTATTTCTACCTACTGTGTATTCCTGCACAGTCCAGCCAACCAGCATTCTGCTTTACATTAATCCTGCAGTTTGGGGAGTTTTGAACTTGTGGATTATTTCTAAGTCTTTCCAACCTGCAGCACTGAAGTTGCCACGTCCTTTGGCAGTGTCCCTGCTGTGTGCTGATCCCAAGCATCCAGGTTTTCTGGCCCAGGGAAGCCTGAGAAAAGCCCCTGTTGGCACAGCCTGTGGTGCTGTGGGCTGTTCCCTCCCCAGTGGTGCTGCTGTCACAGCTCAGAGCAGCACAGCAGTGCAGGGGCATCACCTCCCCACACCTGCACCACAAACCACACTGAGAGCAAAGGTAACCTTTTAAAAAATACCTTGTCTGCTTTCCTTGTCAAAAGCTGAGTTGCAAAGTGCTCTTTTCCCTGTGTTTAAAACCCCCAAAGCAGTGACAGGGGAGAAAATGACTGTAACTGGAGCTGTACAACTGCAGGTGCCAAAGCCCAGGCAGGGCTGAGGTCTGCACAGCTCCCACCACACGATGGAGCTCCAGGATTTCCAGGAACAGCACAAATTCCTGGTTTACCCCACATTCCAGCAGCACTTCCTGAATCCCAGGAACTTCCAGTGAGTGAATGCCTGCCACCTTCCCCAGCCATGCCAAGCATCCCATGCAGATTCCTAACTGAAATTTGCTCATTCCCTGGGTTTGTGTTGGACAGCTGGGCACTGCAGGA
Source organism: Calyptomena viridis (assembly GCA_013390005.1). Lineage (NCBI taxonomy): Eukaryota > Metazoa > Chordata > Aves > Passeriformes > Eurylaimidae > Calyptomena > Calyptomena viridis. Next base: position 371,972 of record WEIV01003543.1, read on the forward strand.
AGATAAATTCAATTATCCCTGAGAATCCTTCCCCTCACTCAACTACTCCTGCTACAGGAATCTCTCACCACCTCTTCCCAAAACAGGCTCAGTAAAATCGGAGACTGACAGAAAAGTTGGAGCATGAACTACAAATTTTTCCTCTTCTGTATTCAGTTTTGGGTTGTACCTTTGTCTTAATGTGCTTATTTTTCCAGCAGAATCTGAATGGGCTCTGAAGTAAGTTTGTGCTGGTTTTCTTGAACCACCTGGAAGTTTAAAAACCTTTGAAATGATCCTGAACTGCACAGACAAAAAAAGTCTGAAGGATTTCCATGGTTTTGTCTAGTAGCACAAAGTGGAACATCAGCACTCCTAAGCTATTGTCCAACCTGTGAAAGAGAAAAAAATAACTCAAATGAGTTATTATTTTATTCATTACTCTGCTAAATGAACAAAAGGTATTTGCACAAATAACAGCAGTCTTGTTTCCTCTCAGTGTGATCCTACAAGATAAATGCTTTATTCTCCCAGTTATTTTGTCCACTTTGCAGCACAGAAAAAAACCCTCTAAAGCTGCAAGTGAGTTTGTAGAAGGAACAGTTCCTACACAAACTGGACTTTACTGACACCTACAATATACAGGGTGCAGAGAGATAATGCTGAGGACATCCTCACAAGACCCTTTGCTAACTGTACATTTGTGAGCAGTTTGTTATCTGAAAAGACTGGTTTACTCTCATGCTTAAATTGACCTTCAGAAATTCAGCAGATAAAACAGAGCAGAATGAAAAAGTCAAAGCTGTAAGTTAAAAATCTGTGGGAAACTAAACAAATCAGAAGGTTTTGGTTTTTTTGGTTGGTTTTTTTTACTTTGTGCCAAGCAAATTCACCTGCACTGAAAACAGGCACTGACCAAGAAAGCAAAAACTCTTTCACCTCCCAGCTCAAGTCCAGGCACCTCTGCTTATGCCCAAAAATTAACAGTTTAATATCTCTTTTTGGACCTGCCATTTTTTCACACAACAGTAAGGTTAACAGACCTGACTGCCACCAATAATATATTTATCTAGTGTCTCAATTGGAAAAGCAATTTTTTTTCCTAAAATCTATATCCCACTTGCACTTAATTGCTCTAACACAGAGCAGTCTGGCTTTAATTATCACATGAAGTATTACTGGTTTGCCACATTTTCAATTAGTGTGTTTGATTTTCACTTCTTTTTCTAACTATGTAGTTGCAGATGGAATATAAATATCCAGAAACCATGGGCTGAAAGAAGTGCCCACTGAGGCCCATCTCCTGTGGAAAAGTAAAGTATGTGAGCACAATTAATGATTTCCAATATGAACAGGGAACCAAAGTAACATAATATCTTTCTGATATCTTTCCCTCCACACATTTGATTTTACTACACTAAAATGGTCAGATTTTCAGAAATCCTGTTTGATCAGACCTCAGTCAGTACAGGGACAGGACAAATAGAGCTATTTATAAATAAAGATACACTTCAGCTTCAAGTACTACAGAGGCCTCAGTGCCCTTCTCAAAAGAAACCATCAGTTTGGTTTTCTGGTCCTGCTCCAAACAGAAGTGTGTATTTATATACAATATACAAATGGTACTTATTCACTGGATTTGTGTCTCTTAGGACATGCTACATAGGCTGATTTTTTCCTGCATGAAGTTTACATGTTATTATAATAATTACACAAATTCAGCAAATAATGAAGTTACTGCAGGAAAATATTTCAAGATTGCTGTGTTATGTTATTAAGTGGCAACTTAATTAAACATCTATTGCCCTCTGCATGTCCTGGGAGCCTTTCACTATTTTGCAAATGAACTGATGTTTCCCACTACTAATAACAGAGGAAAATACAGAAGGCATTTATCAAATGGAAAGTGAAATAAGGATGCAGCTCGTTGGAGGAGAAAAACAAAGCAAGTGAGCTGATGTTTCATCTAAGCTTCCTTTGGCCACATCTCCAGTCTCAGTGTGCAAAATAACTTGCCAGCATGACCCATGTGAATTGAGGTTGCATTTAAGATACACAGAGTACAACATGGGGAAAAAAACAGGGAAAAAATTACAACCAGAGATATAATACTGAAAGTATCACAATGCAGCTATTTAATAAGGCCCTCCTCATGCAGGGAAGAGGGCAAAAACTAACTATCCTAGCGAAAAAAACCCCTCTAATTAACATATTATTGCACAAGTTTGAACCACCACTGCAAAGAACTCCTTGGTTAAGTTCATATTATTTAACATCCAAGTGTTGCTGTGAACAGAACAGGTCAAATTTGACAACAGAAGCCATCCCAGCAAGTAACTGTTTTGGTGAGGCCCCTGGCAGCTGGGGATGCTTGAAAAAATAGAAAGATGATGCCCTATTTCTTAAATATTACTTAAGTTACTGGTTTTAAAGGGACAGATTGGTTTTGACAAAAATTCTGCCCTAGATTATATTTGCCCCACTGTTACACTGAGCATCATTCCATAGGGTTCCTTTGAACATTTTTGATGGGAGCAATTTTTCCCTGCCAGTTAAGACTTGCACTTGAGTCAGGACACTGCCTGTGCAGAGCAGCACAGAGAGAGAGGAGCACTACAGTGGGAAAGGCAAATCTGTAAATAAAGATTATCATAACCTTGACCAACAAGTTGAGTTTGCACTCCCACAAGAAACAAGTCCCAGAATTATTAAGGTAGGAAGGGACCTCTGGAGATCATGCAGTCCAACCCCCTGCCAAGGCAGGGTCACCCGGGGCAGGTGACACAGGAACACATCCAGGTGGGTTTGGAATGTCTCCCGAAGGAAATCCTGGAGGGTCTCACGCCCACCCTGGGCAGCCTGTTCCAGCACTCCACCACCCTCAGTGGAAAGTCTTAAAAATATAATTTGATCGAGTAACATCTTCATCTAAAACTGAGCTGTGGCAGAACAGAGTCACTGTGAGCATGTCAGGGCCGGATCTCACATGGCACCAGCACCAACCCTGGGATATAACTCGGGATACAACGCGTGCCCAGCTCTGCCCAGGGCACCGGGCTGACGCTGCCCGTGCCAAGGATGAAAGCCTGGCACGGAAACTGCGTGGGCGCCGCCAGCCCCGAGCACACCGTTTACCTGCAGCGCTGCCCAGGTGAGCGCTGCTGACACGGCAGTCCCGCGGCTCCCGGCCCATTTCCAGGACAAGCCGAGGAACGCGGCGGGAGCCGCCGGGAGGGCGCGGGAAGGCGCGGCCCCC
>WEIV01003544.1:0-31043 GCA_013390005.1 Calyptomena viridis
GTACTTGTGTTATCTTTCTTCACTTCATGAATGTACCTAGTGTACTCCATTGACTAATGGATAGTTGATCCATACGTGAAAGGCTAGTCTAGTAAAATCCCCAAATGAAGTATAGCTTGAATATCAGATAGTGATTTTAGGTAGCTTCACTTCTTCCCTTAAAAATCCTCCCTTATCTCTCCAAACTGCTTGAAAATATAGACAAATCTGTGAACTAAATGTGAATTAAAACAGAACTAATTTCCTAACATATTCAAGGAGTTAAACTCTATTGTATTCAACAGATTCCATCCCTAATTAGAGCAAAGGAATTAAGAACAATCTGCCTTAAAACTAGCATAAATCTTGAAAAGAAAATTCATTTTGCCAACTCTAGATAATTTAGTTTCATTGAATTGGCTTCAATACTGTGTTAGAGAAAGTATTAGCCTGATTTGCTCATTCTTTAGGAGCTACATTAGTCAAGAATTGCTTGACTGTTACAGTCTATTGTGACTTTAGTTCAGAATAGAAAGAATGAACAAGATAATTGGACACTGTGAGACCCTGGATTTGAATCTCACTTTATTAATCATTTGGGTCAGAAAAAAACAGCTGATGTGTGTGTATGCATGCATGTGTCTGTGTGGGAAAAGGGCTAGGTCTGCTGCTGCAAAGCACGTGGCTAGGCCTGCTGCTGCTGCTCTGACCAGGCTGCCCACAAAGCACATGGTTTGCAGCGAAGATGGGCGAGTCCATAAAGAAGCACATGGCCTGGGAACCATGTGGCTGCCTGTCAATCAAGGAAGACCTGACAGGCAGTCCACCCACATCACACCCCCTGGAGCTACTGATTGGCAGCAATACTTCTCACTCTGGCTAGGAGGGCATTGACTGGTTGATGGACCAGATACCCTGCCTGGGGGGTGTGGCCACTATAGCCAAACCACATTTAAGCCGCTGCATTGGGCCTACATTTTTAAAGGGTTCAACCTTCTCTCTAGAGACCTGAACACATGAGATTCTTGGAGGTAACTTTTTTTTTCTTTTCTCTCTTTTTCTTTTCTTCTTTCTTAGCTCTTTCTTTGTCTTTTCTTATTTACTCTTTTCTTCCTCTTTTCTTTCTCTTGTGGGTGACTTAAAACCAATGAATAGTACTTCACTAAATTATATGGAGCTGGTGTTTGCTAATTCTTTAGTGAAATGCTTTTCCTTGGTTGTATGTTATTCCTGTAAATCCTTTTGCCAAAACACCTATTTTCTCACTAAATTAAAAGAAATTCTCTTAGAGAAAGCATGATACTATTTTCTTGGTATGCTGATCAGTAGATATTAACAAACCAAAAGACTTTTTCTAAAGTTTGGTGGGCAAACTTTAAAAGTCTTAAATATAAGTAATGTTCCCAATTAAGCAAATATATATATATAACCTCTAACTCAGAATCTTACAGACACTTCTGGATGTTACAGAATCATAGAGTGACTTTATTTGGAAGGTACATTAAAGGTCATCTAGTTCCAGCCCCCCCGCTGTGGGCAGGGACACCTCTCACTACAGCAGATTGCTCAAAGCCCCATCCAGCCTGGCCTTGAACACTGCCAGTGTTGGGACATTCACAACGTCTCTGGGCAACCTGTTCCAGTATCTCACCAGTAAAGAATGTCTTCCTAACATCTAATCGAAACCTACTCTCATTGAGTTTGAACCCATTACTCCTTGATCTATCACTACAGTTCCTGAAGAAGGATCCTTTTCTGTCAGGGGAGGCCGGCATTTCTGCATGCCCTTGAGATGGAGAAGTGCAGCTGGAAAGTCCCAGAGTTGTGCTGAATAAACAAATTAAGAGGACTAGCCACTGCAAAGACAGGATATTGGGCAGAGTGGAGAGTGTTGTAGCTGTAGCCAATGATAAAGGAGCAAGATAACTTTGAACCAATGGTGTTTGGACATGCTGACCTTCTGAGATGTATATCTGTCTATTCTGTAACACGGAATCTATAAACATGGAATCTTTTCACGACACACAAAATAAGCCTGTTCAATGTCACTTAGTCCATCTCAACTGCGACACTTTTCCATGTTCCTTACAGGCCCCCTTCACATTCTGGAATGAGGTCTCCACATAGCTTTGTCTTCTGTAAGCTGAACAGCCTCAACTTGCTCAGCCTCTCTTCATAGGGGAGGTGATCTAGTTTCCTTATCCTAGACTTATGCTCTAGTCCTACTGTAGAAGCCCGGAAGGTAAGGGGCTACTGTGTGTCTCAAACATCAATAGCCAGATATCTATGGATACAATCAAGAACTGTTGGTGAGAACATGCTGTGAGAAAGAACAGGATGTGGGTGGAGAAGGGGGCCATGTGGAGGGAAGGCAGCACTTTTCTGAGACAAATGTCCATGTGTGGGCTCCAGGAGAAAAGCACAACACAGCACAGCATGAACTGTGGGTTGAGAAGCAGGCATGGACTGTTGACCCAAAACAGACCCAGTAGCAGAGGATCAAGACCACCAAAGACTCTCTAAGCCCTGTGACCCATTTTCAGAATGGTCTAGAAAAACAAACTGTGCATGATAATGAGTGTGAATAGAAATCCAGAAGCCTAGCCCTTGGGCAGGGAAAACTTCTGTATAAAAAGACATACCCATGAAGCCCAGGCAGTGTATCTATGTAAGATAATCAAGTATCAGTTTATGTTACCAGTTTTGGAAGTGAGAAAAAGACGTTGATATTCAATACTGGTAAATCGTTAGGTTGCTTCTTGGAATAGTTGTGATCATTACCAAGTTGCAGCTTAACAGTCAGTTCTCCAGGACAATTTGTAAGATGTCAGGCTAAGAGTCATTCCCAATAGGCAGTTACAGTGCAAACACATTTTCTGGAGACTAAGAAAATGTGATATTTTGGATAGGTCAGCCAATCCTATTAAGCCTCAAGACTAGATAAGATCCTCTGGAAGTATTAATTCTTTAGAAAAATGTCTTCAGGTCTTTAATGAAGGATGTGATTATACTCTTTCATGGTGTTAGAAAGCACAAGACAAAAGACAATATTTATGTCTATCAGAAAAACTAATTGCCCAGAGTATGGAACACACAATACATGTCCAGAATATATGAATGCTCTTTTATTAGTATTTTGAAATATTATTTATATAATAGCAAAATAATTGGACTTATGAATAGTGACAATAAATTAATTTGTGTGACTTGCAATATTAAAGGGTTTGAATGATAGTTATTGGTTCAGTAGTGCTGCATTCTACTTAATCCTAAATATTATGAATTCAAATTCAAGAAACAATATTTTCTTGTATACATTTCTTGGCTGACAAACATGCACTAGCAGCCCATGAAATATGTCATCACAGAAAAAATATTTGGGTTCACATAGAGATGAAATTTCATTCTTAACACAATGTGTAAACAGAATCATGGATCCTTTAGTTTGGAAATCTATAAACCTAATAATCCATCCATAAACTTAATAATGTCAAGTCCAACACTAAGTGCATACACACAGTGAATGCATACTCACTATAAATAACAATGTTTATAATGTAATGTTTCTAATAGGCCTCATGAAAATTACTAGTAGAGGTGACAGAAGCTTCTTTTAATGATAAAATTAACAAAGTCATTCCATAGCTTAATATATTTGGTATTAAGTACACAACAGTATATCTAGGCAACAAGAGAAATTGAATAACTGGTTATAATTGCTAGGATTCTGCAAGTTAGTACTTTGCAAGAATTAAATCACCATTGCTCCTCCAACTACATTCTCACCTACACTGACTTAAAGGACTTGTTTCTAATGGTAGAGAATTTAGCTAAGGCTTTTTGTTGAGTTTGTTATCTGTATTCTTAAAAAAAACTACGAAAAAAAGGTAATTAATGCTGCTTATTATGGTTATATACCATTTTCTGTGGTTTTAGTCTCTTCCATCATAATTCTTGTATGAATTCACAAAGTAAAAAATATGGGAAATCTGTATGTCAGGGATGAGAGTGAAAAGTGAGAAGGCTCAAAATTTTCACTAAATGTATTTTGAAAAACCACAGTGTAGATACAAATGATTAAATCCTCGTAGGTCTTTAGAAATCACTATTAAAACTGACTATCAGACAAGCCTTTAAAAGTCATTGTCAATAACCTGAATTCTATCTACCTGAATTAAGCAGGTACATGGGGAAAATATTTTTCACATATGGCACAGAATAATAAGGTAAAACCAAAAGCCAGCCCTTCCCCTAGTTGAGATGAACAGAATTTTAATCTAAATTTTTAAGAAGGTATCATGTGGCTTGTATAACAGTTGATGTCAAATTGAAACAAGTAAAATGTAGAAATGAATTTGCAGTTCTCCCGGACACTCAGGGTATAACCAAGACTCTAAAAATAAACCTCTCAGAGGAAGATTTTAGCTAATGGTGGGGAAAAACCAAACTGTGGATAGGAAAAAAAAAATTAAATCAACATTATTCTCCAGATTCTCATCACAAATGGTGATCACAAGGAGTTATATTTTGCTGACATAAATGTCTTAGTGTTCCTGGAACTGTATTCAAACTCTACTTGTAAGGAAGCAGGCATCCTGTCACCAATTTGAGTTGCAGAAGCACACTACAGAACAGAGAGTTTTATGAAACTCTGATGAGATCGTGCTTGAATTTAATTGCACGAAAAATCTGGTTTGGACCTCATGCTGCTTTTATTCAAGTGATGATTTTATTCAACTATACTTGTGTTAGTAGTCAAAGCAGAAATGCTTTCTGGCTCAGAGGAAATAGATTACTGATGCAACAAAATTAATTTACACTGGTATCTGAAATTTAGTGTTTTTATTTTTCTTAAAGCAACAGTGCTCCAACAGTAGCTTTTGGATAAGTAAAATACATAAATTTCATTCAGAATCTCAGAAAATTTATTTCTCCAAAAACTGTGAGTGATTCCTTGCTGTTCTCCTGATCATTCATGAAAGAGATGCAGGGATTTTATCTCTGAGAGAAGCATGCAGACTGCAATTGTCAGAGCAAAACAGAAATTGGTTCAATGCTTCCTGCTGAGAGCACTTCATTTTCCGAGTAGGTTTTGGCAAACTCACCAAAGCTTGGGGGGGGGTGGGGGGAGAGGGGAACAACAACAACAAAAAAGCTAAACAAAACTCAGAACACTTTACAAAGGTTAAAAAAAAAAACAACTTTCCATAAACTGTAAAACTAAAAGCTGATAGATGGCTGCTGACCCCAAAACACTTACAGCTTTGAAGTAGATACACCCCTTTCATTTTTTTTCAGTTGTCAAATGGTTTTGAATTTCTAGGATTGTTAGAACAAAATACTTAGATTTGATCAAACAAGAAGGATTATTTAAGCAGCATCACTAATACCCATTGTATACCTAAGTGGCATACCATTTCTTGTGAATCAGCAATTTTCAGAGGTCTTCTGACTGAAAAACAACACTGTTGTCTCTAGGTAAGTAAAAAAATTAGTCTGTATTTCCTGTAGTCTTTGAAGCCTCCTCCCTGTTCTGTCCAAGATCTCCCTGGCTCTGTTCATGCCTGCCAGTGTTTCCTTACTGAGGTTCTTTCTCACCACCTGCATCGCAGGAGCTTATTCAAAGCTAAAACTAAGCTGCAATTAGACAAAACACTATCTTTCCCTCTTTCCATAGAAATATTCATATGTATTAGTTAAGAGAGGGAACATATATAACTTTCTTCTCTTCTGCCCAGCCACACTTCTTTTCACATATTACATAAAACACAGCAAATGCAGGGAAACAAATGAAATTTACATCATCTTTCAGCAGCTGAGGGAGACAGAAGTAGGGAAATTTACAAAATCAATTGTTCCAGCTGAGTTCTAAAAACAAACCAAATTATATATTGTCCACATCTTTATAAGACTGATTAAAAAATGTTTAATATAAACTTGATAATTTAAGAACTAGGGAAAAAGTTTCTGGATTTCCAAATTTTGTATTCTTATTTTGGTGTTCAAAATGTTATGACATTTGAAAAGAAGACACTTGAAAATTTTTTCCTAAATTCTAGAGGTTTTTTGCCCTGAATTACTAAGAGCATCATTCATGGTGGTATCTTTAGCACAGAAAAAGCAACATTAAGAAGATTAAGAACAAACCAAAGTTTAACACACAGTAGATTTATGTCGTGGTCTGGTCCACCACCGACTTTCTTCCCCGGGCTAACTTGCTGGTACAGTGGCCACCAGTGACAGGGGGAGGCACAGCCCCATTACTTTCCCTGCCTCTGCAGGGCTTAGACAGGGCTGACCTTTAGGACAGGCGTAAGCCCATCTACGCCTGCCCTACAACAGACCACAGTCCTGGGCAACATGACCCCAGTGGACAAAGGAGCTAGAGAGCCTTTCCTGAGGTGCTGCAATCTGACTTCATTCCAGGCTCTGAGGCAATCACTCCCCAGAGCCCTCACCGCAGTCAGGAGAAACGGGCAGATGTAACAATGTCTCACCCTGTGCCAGCGGGAGGGAAGCAATCCTAGAAAAGCCCAGAACAAGGCTGTGCAGTGGCTTTTAACTGGGGGAGGTAACTGGGGAGGAGGTAGGGATGGACCAATGGGGAAGACCGATAGGAGAGTTGAGAGAAGGATTGACAGGGTATATTGACCACTAGGGACAAGGGGAGGAGTAAGGGAGGTCATGTACACCAGTCACCTGCCCAACATTAGGAGATTCCCCAGGAGGGGCCTAATGATAGACAGGGAAGGTACTGGAAAGAGGGGGGTGGTTTGGCTGATGGACAGGGAAGGTTCTTGAAGAAGGGGAGGAGTTGGGGAGGAGTTGGAGGGATTACATAATAGGGGAGTATACATACAACAGAATGAACCAAATATAGGGTAGGAGGGTAACAGAACATACCATTATATGATAGTAGTGGAATAAACATAAAGAACACACCACCACAGATATGGAATATTTTATTAACTGTTTTGTAAATAATATCTAAAAAAAAAAATAAAATATTCATGAATCATAATATTTTTTGCCATGAATATTAAATGAAAAAGGTATTAGTATAAGCTATATTGACGAATTTATCAGGGAATTCTCACTTTTGGGTCGTGTAAGTTTTCTGGTGTTTTGCCAGTTTCTTTTATGCATAAACATTCTTATTTAAAAAGCAGTATCTGTTTAAAATATTTTGTCTGTTGAATTCCATAACACATTGCCATACACGAGCTATACTTGGGGATTTCAATATCCATTTGAGGCATTTGCAATTACTTTTATTTTACGTATGATTTAGTTCATGATCTTGCATTTTGCAATAACATTACTCTATTTTTCCACCTGTGAAATTCAATTGTCACAAATTATTTTCACTTCTTATGTTCCTTCATCAGAATTAAGCATCACTGACTCTTAAAATCTGAACAATATTTCTTATTTCTAGAAATATGCTCTCTAGAAAAAGCACTTATTTTGGGGTAAAGTTGTGTAAAATGAAGCTGCATTATACAAATAGTGAAAACATGCATTTCTCAAATCTAGAAAGTGTGACATTTCAATATGCCTAGTCTAGAAGTTGTGTACTATTTTTATGAATCCTTCTCCTCATAGTCTACTGTATTGTGTCATGTATAAATATAGACAGAAAAATTTTGAAATAAACTTAGATTTTTAATTGTTACATAATTTCTAAGAATAGATAATTTTATTTTGTAGAATGATAGATGAATTTTTATTGGCTTTTTGGTCATCTTGAAGATTGGAATATTAAAACAGATAAATTATTTCATTGCCAATCAAGACCTGTAGCACCTGGGTCTTGAAGAAGGCTGCTGTAGAAAAAACCTGCTATAAAAGTGATACCTGAGATAGGGAATCAAAAATCACAGTTAAAGTATCACAGTTAAGGATGTCATACTAATGTTAACCTATGGTTGTAGGTTGTTGGAAATAGAACATCCAGTTCATATAGAACTGTCATTGGAATTCACTTCCATATTTGGCTTTCATAGAATCTTAGAATGGTTTCAAAGATCATCTTGTCCTAAACTCCTACTCACACAGAACAGGTTTCCCAGGACTTCATAGAGCTGGGAGTTCTGTGTCTAGTTCTGGGCTTTGCAGTACAATAAGGATATGGAAATACTGGACTGTGTCCAAAGAAGAGGCACTAAGACCCTTAAGGGACTGGAGCATCTTTCATATGAAGATAAGCTGAGCATTGGGGCTCTAACCTGAAAGAAAGAAGTCTCATGGGAAGTCTTATCTATATGTATAAATACCTGATAGGATAGAATGAAGAAGTGGAAGAAAGACTCTTCCCAGTAGTCCCCACTGACAGGACTAGAGGAATTAGGCACAAATTGAAACACATTTAAACAAGACTCACTGACATTGGTAATGTTACATGAGCCTACATTGGGAAAAGCAATTTATAAATATGGTATTCTTTAAATAAATATCCAGTATTCTAAGGGTAGGTTTTCTGCAGATAAGACTTCTTTTAGTTTTGGATTTATGTGTCAAGGTTTTGGTATTGCGGGGCTGCAGCAATCACTTCTATGAAAAGCTGCTAGAAGCTTTCCCAATGTCTAACAGAGCCAATGCCATCCAGCTCCAGAACAGTCCTGCCACTGGCCATGGCCAAGCTTATCAATAACAGTGGTAGTCCCTCCCCCAGTTAGAAAGGAAGAAAAAAGCTCCTGTGCAACAGCAACTGGAGAAGAGAGGAGTGAGAATATGTGAGAGAAACAACTCTGCAGACACTAAGGTCAGTGAAGGAGATGAGGAGGTGCCCCAGGCACCAGAGCAGAGATATCCCTGCAACCTGTGGTGAAGACCATGGTAAGGTAGGCTGTCCCTCTGCATCCAAACTGGAGAAGTGCATGAAGGATTATTTCCTGTGGGCAGGACACTGTGCTGGAGCAGGGGAAGGTTGTGAGGAGGAAGGAGCATCAGAGTCAACTTGTGATAGACTGACCAGAACCCCATTTCCCAGCCCCCTGTGTTGCTCAGGGGTAAATTTCTCTCCCCCGTCTACCTGACATGAGAGAGTGATAGAGTAGCTTGGTGAGAATCTGGTGTCTCAGCCAGAGTCAATACATCTCAGTCATCAAGGTCTCTGAAGGAGTTAGGAAAGGAAAGAAGAAAGAGGATGTTTATCTGTATGGCTATGATATTTCTGAATTCATACTATGATTTCACTGAGAATTGTTGCTTGAAAAAATCTGCTTTTAATCCCAGTTGGAACAATGACTAAGAGGAGATTTGTTTCTCATAATGTTTCTTGGGATCCTATGATCTTTTAAAATTTGATTTTTCAAGGATTTAGAATCATACAATACCTCAAGTTGGAAAGGACTAATAAAGATCATCAAGTCTAACACTCTGCTTCTCACAGGACTACTTACAAATAAACCATATGGCTAGGAGCAGCGTCCATCTGCTCCTTGGACTTTGACGGGCTTGGTCATGAACACTTCCCTAGGAAGCCTGTTACAGTGACTGACCACCCTTTCAGTGAGGAACCTTTTCCTAATGTACAGTCTGAACTTTCCCTGACACAGCTTCATTCCATTTCAACAAGACTAGACTGTTGAACAGATATGTTAAGAGAAACTGTTCACATTTAAAGGCCCAGTCTTTAAAGACCACAGTCTGCTGGTACTTCATGTTTATTTCAGTTTCTTAAAAATGTTCCAATATATTAATAAATCATAAGCTAGTCTTGTTTCTGCTTTCATGATACTGTTGTTAAGATTGGAAGATGAAGATCCTTATGGCTAGTGTTATGGCATTTAAAATATTCAAAAGCAGTGTACACAAACTCTGAACTATCTTCACTCTCATGGGTTCAGTCACTCATCTGAAGATAGGATGATTTTTTTCTCTGAACAATTAACCCTTATGACTCCATAGCACCCAATGTTTCTACAAGCTATATTACAGTCAGGATTTGGCCAAGATATGGCGAGGTTCCAACAATCTGACCCAGAAGTTGGGGGAATTTATCATGATCTGTGATAAAGATCATGGGTCTGTCCCACTTGGTTGTTCAACTTTCATGGAAGAGGTGGTTTATGAATGGCCAGCCCAGGCCATAAACAGGGAAAGTTCAATTTGTCAAATCTAGTTTCTGAAGTCTAGATAGAAGGCTGAGAGTATGCATGGTTGCAAATATTTGCCTAGAAAAGTTATAATAAAACATTTCTAGTTTATAATTAGGTAATATAAGTTAGGTAGAGATTTTCAAGCTTCTGTGAGTGTATTAAACACCTATAGGAAAGATCATGGATATAAGCAAGCTACTTAACAACCTCAAGAAAACGTATGTTAACATTTATATAATGTTTTTAGTATTTATGTAAAACATATAGTAATTTTTTCATAATATTTTCTCTTATACACTCTACATTGGTGGTGATTATTATTGGAGAGAGGAAACCTCAGAGCAGTCTACAGCTTCCTCATGAGGGTAAACTGGGACAGGCACTGATCTCTTTTCTCTGGTGACCAGTGACAGGACCCAAGGCAATGGCAGGATGCTGTGTGAGAGGAGGTTTAGGCTGGATATTAGGAAAAAGTTTTTCACCCTCAGGGCGGGTGGCCACTGGAATGCACTTCCCAGGGAGTGGTCACAGAATCACAGAATGGGTCATGTTGGAAGGGACCACAGTGGGTTATCTGTTCCAACCTTCCTTCTCAAGCAAGATTACCCTAGCGTCACAGCACCAAGCCTGCCAGAGTTCAAGAAGCATTAGGGCAATGCTGTCAGGCACACAGTGTGATTCTTGGGGCTGTCCTGTGCAGGGCCAGAGTTGAACTTCAATGATCTTTGTAGGTTCCTTCCAACTCAGGATATTCTATGATTCTATGAGTCTATGATCTAACAAACCCTATAAAATCTAAAAAGAGCAGATAATGCTAATCATAGGAAATGTTTTCACATGAGGGGGTCTATGACTGAGCAATAGATCCCTAAAATGGAAGAAGGCTCAGAGGAGATGAGCAAGGGCAATGTGTCTATGAATCCCAGGGAATAATACAGAGTGCGACTGACCACAGATGTTTCAAACAAGCTGACTTTATTTCAACACAAAGAAACCAGAGGTTGTTCTTTGTTTTAGATAAGCAGCTATGTCAGTTGAACAGATCACCTGATGGTGTAAATGTTCCTCCTTGGTCTCATTATAAGTGTGAACATCCTCTAAGTTAGCCAGATCAGCATGGAGGGTGTGAATACATGGCTAAACCCAATGGAAAGTATAAAAAAACCAGAGAGCTATCGAAAGAGTTTTGATGAGAGCAAGGGGTTTGATTTGGTTTCAATTCACATTTTCCTTAGTGATGATTTGGGCCATCCAGAGTTGTAACAGCAAGAATATTATAGATACTGGTAATGGGGATCATTTTGGTGCTGTAACTGAATGGCTGTTATGGTCACAAGGCAAGGAAGGGAATTATTGATACCATTACATCATCTGAAGGGGGCACGCCACCTACTTGGCATGGGGAATTTGAGGTGGGGATTTGCTGCAAGTAAAAAATTGTTGCAGGGTCTCAGCCACAGCTGGAAACTGTCCCTGTCTCTTCAGGACAAAAGCAAAGCCAGGAGCCACCAACTCGCCATGTCATGCTGGGATTAAAGCAGCCAGGGAGTCTGTGGAACTGCTGCATGTGCTGGAGTCCCTGCCACCACCCCACAACCCAGTCAAGGCAAGGGGATCAACACGCCATCCTGGGAGTAATGTGTCAGGGAACAAAGAGACTCCAAACTGGTACCATTGCTACAGTTAAGACCTGAACCTAACCAGGTGGTATAGAATGGTCAGTTTAGTAATGTGGCTCCTTGTGAGCACTTCAGTTCTTCTGGGTTTTTTGCTTTTGCCTTTGTTCTCCCATTGTTTTGTTTAGTTGGGCAGATAGGGGTGGTTGGTGGGGAAGAACCTCCACCATTCTCTTTCCTCTTTGTTCCCAGGGGGCCATGTGACACAGTGAAGTCCTTTTTTAGTGGGTAAGCCATTTCCCTTGTATGTCTGTGGCGCTGCTATTTTCTCATGTTAGTAAACTGTTATTTTGTCACTTAAAAGTTCCTTGCACTTTTTTTTCTCTTTATATTAGGGAGGTAAAGAAAAAGGGGAAGGAGTTCATTTTATTGGAGATCCCATCTCAATATGTGTCTTTAAACCAAGATGATTGCATATTACAATTTTTACTATATTTTGCTAAGTAAATTTTATATGAAATTTTACACCTTCCATATCTGGGCTATCTAAAAGAATTTGTGTAAAGTGTATTGGACTCCAACAGTGTCTTACTTAAAGAACAACTCTACCATATTGTTTGTTATGTATTAAATACAGACTTCCCATTTTGCTGTCTTATTAAAAGCATGTTATGGATTTCACTGAAATGCTTGAAAAGAAATGAAAATTTTCATTTTGGACAGCAAAACATATATCATATATGTATCATGCTTTTTTTTCTTTTCATTCTTGCATTTTTTTCTTTTTTTTTTCTAAATTAGTATGTGTCTTCTCTGTGTCATTACATCTGTTTATCACCACTCATTAATTATGTGGTATATCATCCCTATAGCTGATCATATAATGAAATGCTAGTACATTGGCTTGCACAAGTGTAGTAGAAGAAAAATACCTACTGCCATGTATCTTCTCAGACAGTCTGCAAATTAAAAAATGTTATAGAAAAAAATTATAGCAGGGTCAGAAAGGTACTGACTTTTCCAAGAACTCATTAGAACTGCATTTATCTGCAGAATTTCAGTGTCTTCCTCCTTCGCCTCCCTGTTCCCCCCTCCCCAATATTATTTCTTTATGTTTTTTCATTTGGTACATCTTATTCTCAAAAGATTTTTGTAATCTCACCATATAGTGATTGAAAGCCTCTTTAATTTCCTTACTATATCTTACTAATTTCCTCATTTAAACCTGTAATAGCCTTTTAGAGAGTGGGATTTTTTTGAGTTGTATATTTGCTATTAATCTGTTCCTAGGCCTTGCCTTATGGATGCATCTTTTAACTTTGTGGATATACCGTGACATTACAAAAGGATGCATTTAAAACTCTTGAAGTTTTGACTTCTAAAGCTGTGAAACCAAGACCTGACAGAATTAAGGCTGGAACTCTGGCCTGACATTGGCCTCTTAGTATAAATCCAGTCACACAAGTAATCCTCTTAAATAGTTCCTTTTTCCATGATCATACTTGTAGTTCAAATAGAAAATTATTTTAATCCTTTAAGCAGTAGAAATACATTAAATTCAATTCTTTCAAACTTACAGTGAAATTATGCAGACAGTCACAGGATAAAAGAAACAAGAGAAACCAGCTGAACAAGTACTACAGAACCACTTCAAGATTTGGGTATATGTTTGCTTGCTGTATAGAATATTTAGAGCGAGAACTAACACTCTCTAGAATGAAATGGAAATAAATAGACTTCTTAGAGAAAACAGTTTGATAATTTTTGTAAGTCATGTTTAGTAAATACATTCCCCTGATTTATAAGCAGAGTTGATGAAACAATAATATTTTTTGTTATTTTAAGACATTGGGAGGAGAATATTTTTCAATAAATTTTGATAATGTGTTCATATTTTGCGTAACAAAAAGGAAAATTTTAGAAAAAAATATTTAAAAAATACACAATTTCATGTTCTTTTTTCAAATAGTTTTTCATTTCTTTACCCCTTCCTCCTCTTGTCCTTTTAAAAAGAAAGAAAACACAAAAGTATAAGAAAAAAATAAAATCTTTCTGTTTTTTTATATGTTTTATTTTCATCTATTAATGAAATGACAATAAACAATTCCATTTTTGTTAATTTCAAAGCATTAAATACTTCTGTCAGTACACTGCATGCATTTGTTTTTTCCTAGTGCATTCGCAAATTTGTCATTGAGTTCTAATCATCATTTCACCTTTATACAACCAATGTGAACCTGAATTAATTGTGAAGTGATGTATTTCTACATTTTTTCTTGACATCACTTAATGCATTTATCAAATTTTTGTACTGGATGTTTAACTATTTTTTATTTCTATTATATGACAAAATTTCCTGTTAGATTTTTGCTTTCTGAATATTTGAGTATAGAAACAGCTCATATGGCTTTCAATTTCCTTTTTGCCAGAGTTTACTGTACTTTGTCTTGGCATAATATACTTTCTCTGTACTGTTTCAGAAGTAAATGAGCTATCCTTACTTGTAAAGTGCTGTAAGATTACTTAATATGCACCTCCTCCCCCTCCCCCCAAAAAACCCCAGTCCTCTAGAATCGCTCAATTTACTAGTATAGTAGAGTTTGAATCTCTTAAATCTCCTATATCATAAATATTTTGCTGCCTTCTGAAGCAATTATTGCATTGTCCCTTGACCTGTTGTCTTTTTTTACTTTCCTCCACTTCGACAATAAATATATATTTACAAAAAGTCCTGTAAGGGACTATAAAATTTTTTTGAAATGGATATTTGTTACAAGTCATACTATTCTTCTTTCTGTTCAGTTTTGTATCTTTTTTTTTCTTTAAAGTATCATTCTAAGATGTGACATAGAGATTGATATCTATGGAGAGCATCAGCTAAACTAGGCAGCTACTCTAAAATAAATCTTTGTTGTAGATTTACGTGTTAGGCATATGTTGCATTTGGAAATAATCTTAAACTGATGCTAATTATTTCAGACTGAATATTTAATGCACTCAGATAACCCTGTAACCTTTTCATTTGAACTTACTGAACAGATGTCACACTGCATTGTCATACCAGACAGAAGATTTAACTTGATTAATAACACTATAGAACTATTTGTGGTAGTTCATATTTTGAAAATACAGATCTATACAATGTACCTCTTCCCTATAATTAAAAATCTATGGATTTTTTTTAAAGAATATGTTTTCTAAGTAATGTAGGCAATAATCTTCAGTGATACTAGGGGAGGAAAAAACAGAAATTTCTATTTCTCTCTAACAAATGCATCAATACCAAAAAAACAAAAACAAACAAAAAAAAAGAATGACAACTATGTACAAATGTGCTGCTAACTAGCCATCAGACTAAAATAGTTAAAAATAATAATAATTCCTCAAAAGGTAATCAGACAACATCTGTTCAACTACTTGACAATAATCATTGGTACATAACAGGTCTGTATCTCGCAGGCCGTCTTTTTGACTGAAGCAGTCAAACAAAAACTTAGTACCCATTTTAAAATTCTTATTTATTTTGTAGTTGCATGGAGCGGACTTTGCGCAAGCATAATCACAATAGCTACTTAGAGGCATTTGTTACCATTTAGATTCTCTATCCTACCTGTACTTAAAATTAAATGCCAAGGGTTAGGAACTTGGTGTGTGCCTAGTAACTTTCTGCAGGAATATATCAGGAATGTCCTAGGTTTTCCTATATTTGCTAAAGAGAACAGAAGTGAACCCTATGTGAATGAAACTCTTTCAAAGTAAACATGCAATACAGGAGATTTTTGTACGGGGAGGAGAAAGCTGTAAACTTAAATGTAGAATACACAGAAAATTAATAGGAAGAAAAAATGTCCTTTAAGAAAAATCATGCTCATGTGAATCCATTTCTTTTGTGTGCAATATTTAGGACGGTGTGTTTACTGATCAGGTCTTCCATTTACAAATCTAGTAGCATCATCGTATGTCTGTCATCATCATAACTAGAAAAAGACTTTTGCTCTATTTAAAAACTGTCTATTTCGACCTTTGACTGAGTAAACTTCTGGGGTAGCAAGCACAATGACAGAATCGTAGAATCACCAAATATGCTGAGTTGAAAGGGACCTACAAGGATCATTGACTCCAACCCTTAGCCTTGCAAAGGACCATCCCCAAGAGTCATACCGTGTTCCTGAGGGCATTGTCCAAATGCTGCTGAACTCTGTCAGGCTTGATGCTGGCTTTGCCTGTAGTCCCTCAGGACACAGTTGCCCCTCCTGGCTGCCAGGGCACTACTGACTCAGATTCAACTTGTCATTAACCGAGACCCCCAGATCCCTTCCTGTGGCACTGCTTTCCAGCGTCTCATTCCCCTGTCTGTACATACATCCAGGGTTGTTCCGTCCTAGGTGCAGAATCTGGCACTTTTCCTTGCAGAACTTCATAAATCTGGTGATTTCCCAGTCCTCCAATTTGTCAAGATCTGTAGCCTTCCCCTGTCAGCGCTTGCCGAGGGGTGAGTGTGCCCCTGCACTCCCTGGGGGATGGCTGAGGGAAACGGAGGACATAGAAGGTGCTGACGGCTCTCCATGGTTACATATAATATAAGTTTATTCACTCCAGAGGCAACAGGCCACCTGGAGGGTCCAAGCTTATGTGGGATAACCAGGGAAAGAGCCCTTCCCATTTCCGGCCCCTGGTTCTTATAGGAGCTCCAGCCAATGGGAAGGGAGGACAAGGGAAGGGGACAAACCATCTGGGGTGAGGGGCAGGGCACATCATAACAGGATATACCAAGTAACAGAACAATAATATACAGTGAGAAATACATGCTAATCACACATTACAACAAAGATCTCTCTGCAGGGCCTCCCTGCCTTTGAGGAGATCAATAGCTCCTCCCAATTTTGTATCATCTGCAAACTTGCTTAGTGTTCCTTTTGGTCCTGTGTCCAAGTAATTTATGAAGACATTGAAGAGCATAGGGCCCAAGGTGGAGCCCTGCAGAACCCCACTAGTGACAGGTCACCAGTCTGATGTTATCCTACTCACTATTGCCCTCTGTGCTCGACCCATGAGCCAATTGCTCACCCATTATACGATGTGTTTATCCAGCTGTGTGCTGGACATTTTGTCCAGAAGAATCCTATGAGTGACAGTATGAAAATCTTTACAGAAGAAATTACTTTGCAGTGAATATCTGAAGGAGAACTAATGATGCCAAATACATAGAGGAGATTGCTGTAAAAGATGAGTTTACAGAGGTTAAGTTATAGGCTTTAGGAAAATGAGATTTGATCATTCAAGCATTTCAGGTGATGATCATGAGAAAGTTAATGAACTTGAAAAAAAGGTGTTAACTCTCCTGAGACAAGCTCCTACTGACTGGGAGGTAATGATACCTATTTGCAAAAGCAATTGTGATAAGGCATAGCAAAAGGAGAGTCAATTAAACTAGTTATCATAGGTGTTCCTATATGTTTCAGTATTATAAATACAAAAAACTATTACTAAATTTCAAAACAAAACAAACAAACAAAAAAACCTAACAAAAACAACAGCAAGCCAAAATGGAGGTTTTATACTTTCTTGCCTAAAAAATAATAAATATCTGCTAGTAATGCCAAGGTTGCAGGTTCAATCCTCCATAAGGGCCATTCACTGAAGAGTTGGACTCAATGGTCTTTGTGTGTTCCTTCCAACTCAGAAGATTCTGTGATTCTGTAATCCTTTCCTATCCAACCAAACAATCAGTGAAGGAGGTTAACTATTTCTGTTAACAGAACACAGAGTTTAATATACTGTGATTTCAGTAATAATACCAAATTCTGTAGTAATCTAGAACCATTGTTAAGACTTTTGTAACTGTGCTCAGAGATTTTATCAAGAATTCAAAATAAGTGTTTATCAGAATCCTCTTACAGATCAAATTCTCATTTTCAAAAATAAAAATAATATATTCCAGAAGCATAATCTGTGTAATGTCAGTTGCACAACCAAGCACATTCTTAAGAGTAACAGTCTAGGTAAACCATAACATATAATACCAAAAATTTTAGCCAGTTTACAGTGTTATTTGTGTCATTCAGGTAATAGCAACAAGCACAGTAGGTATCACTGGATGAAAAATTGAAATCCACTGAACCTGACATTCTTTGGATTTTCAGAGAACGAGAAACTTGAGAACTGTTAAGAAACCTCTGTTATTGGTGAGAGCTGTTGTGAGACACTAGATCGGTAAAAGTATTGTTTTATTATTGGGTCGGAAACAACTTGTGTGTGTATGGGGGAAGAGCGCACAGAACTCACATGACAGGGCTAACAGAGCTCACATGGAGTAGCTGTCAGTTAAAAGAGCAGCCTGGTGGTCCACCCACACCACAGCCATGCAGCCCTCAGTTCAGTCTCTGATGGGCTGCACTGCCACTCACTCCTGCCTGAGAGGCACTGAGTGGTCAGTGCTGGATGTCCCACCTGGAAGGAGTGGCCACAGGGGCCAAAGCACATAAATACAGGGGCACATGGGCTCTATCTTGCCTTTTCTCTGGGAATCCATCATTGCTATGTGGAGCCAGACTTCCACAGGACTCTTTGATAGTAGCTATTTAATAATCTCCCCTCTTCCTACTCTCTCGTCTTTGTATTTACTCCTTTTCTTTCTCTTAATCTCTTTCTTTCTTTATTCTTTTCTTTACTCTTCTTTAATCTTTATTTTGGGTACCTTAAAACTGATGGTTTGTATTTGATGAGCATGTAAGGGGTGCTTTGTNTTGATGGTTTGTATTTTTCCAAATTGTGTGAATGAGCATGTAAGGGGTGCTTTGTGGAATGCTTTCCCTTGGTTATGTTACTCCTTTTAAACTTTTGCCAAAATTCTTATTTTTTCACTAACTAAAACAAATCTCTTAGGAAACATATACAGTGCTCTCCCTTTTGGTGATCTCAAGGTATTAAAGAACTAAAGGCTTTGTGAAAGTTCAGTAAACCTTTGGAGCTTTAAATATTTTTTAAAAGTAAAACACCTGGGAGAGTATGTGGCTTGAACCTGGGGTCTTACAGCCATCCCCCAGATCCACAATTATTTCAGTTCTATAGCTAGTAATGCGCCTTTCTTACCAACTATCCTTTATCTACAAATATTGTATGATATACCTGAAAAGGATAAAGGTATTGCACTTGCATAATAAGAATTTTAAAAAGTTTCCTTTGCTGTAAAATTATAGTCACAAATATAGTAAACTGACAAAAGTGAATCAGAGTGCCAAAGCTGAAATCAAAAGAATCACATATTATTTGGCAACATAATTTCCAAAACTCTTCTGGAAATTATTCTTTATCTAAAATAATGTTTGCTTTTTAATAATGCAGCTGAGAGGTATATTTATACTAGTTTGAAGAGAACAATGTGTCATGAAGAGGGAAGACCTTCATTCTGAAATCACCTGAGAGTTCTTCAAAATGTGCTCATGTCCCTTTGATTACTCACAGTTAATTTAGATCTAAAATAACTGTTCATTTGTAGTCTCTGTGTATGGAGCTAAACTGAATAAAGAGGTCTTCAACAAACATTTTATTATTCTTTACTCACAAGCATTCTGATTGCTGTAACCATGGGCCTGATCAAAGTCTAGCGTTGAAAATAGGACTGTAAATTCTGACAACTATAAAGCAAATTGTTCTGCATCTATCCTGTGCAGCAACTTTCCCAGTCCTCCAATCCAAAAAATCTTCACTGGAGTAAGTCCATGATAGCGCATGCACAATATTTGTTGCATTTAATTTGTATAGTTATAAGTTTGGACTTCATCAAGCCATATTCATCTTGAGAATTGAGACATAGTACCCAGTTCTAATGCAGATGGTGTTGTAATAATCTAATATTATGTTTAAAAATCTATGGATAAATTTAATCTTTTAAAACAATTTTTGTTTAACATAAAAAGAAGAGTGAGGCTTACAAGTGGAGCAAAAAATTCCCCACACTAATTAAAAGGTTATAAAAAGTTATAAAAATAATCTGATTTCAAAAATGGCAGTATAAATTCAAAACAGGAATATGTTTTCAAGAATTTCAGCAATTGCTTTGTCACCAGTTATTTAAGGTATTAATAATTCACTTAAAGAGCAAGGAGAAAGTTCTGTGTTATCAAACAACTAACAGATATCAGCACTACAAAGTCTTCCATTTATAGCAGAAATGCCACGCTTCAAATGCATATCAGCACCATTCCTGTAAAACAAAGTACAGTTCTTCACAGAAGAGCTTCCCCTGCCTTGTGTTCTGCAGAGGCCTACATTTCTGTCTCTCCTAGGATGTCTTGTCTGAAGTGGTGGCTCAGCCATGAAAGAAAATACCTATGATAGCAAAGAAACTGTCTAGCATCGCTTCTTGCATGGATGACTCAGAGAATTTAAGTAGCAAATTGCTGAAAAAAGCAAAGCCAAAACCTGAAGATATGCTTGAAAGTTTGCTTGACAAAGTAGCAATGAGATAAGGAGCAAGATTCTGAAGAGATTGTCTGCCAAAGAGTTCTTTAATTCTGTGTATGGAAAGGAGAAAAACAGGATTATAAAGAAATATATGCTTACAGAATGAAAAAAGCAGCTCCTTAGAAGGTCTGAATTATGATCAGAGTAAGGGCACACAAGCCGCAGGATTAGATGCAACACGTACAGAGCTGTGTGAGTGGAAGCATGGAGCGATTCTGTGATGAGCTGCCAACAGGCAGCCAAGGGTGAAAATCTTAGAACTGAAGATGGGAACTCTTTACACGTGACTGAGCAAGAATTAACTTTGCAATGAAACAGACATTAATAAACAGACACAACCTAGATGTTTTTATACAGGTTTTTCATAAATAATGCTGTTATGAAAAGTTATCTGATTATATAAATATTGGAAAAAATAATGAGGAACATAAGTATATTTTTATTTTCCATAGCTTTTACCTACTTGAACTGAAGTAGAACAGGAATTAGCATTAATTTATTAACAGTAATATTATTTGTCTGATTTATAAATATGTTTTTATACTAATTTTATTTTCCTTATAAGCTTTTTAAGAAAAAACACACAATTTAAAAGAAATCATGACATTTGATAAATATTTGGCACATTTTAAACATATATTAAGCATATGCGAATAAACTTACAATCAGAGATCCTGCTTTAAATAATGAGATGAAAATTTTAATTAGTTATTTTTGCAAGCTTGAAACAGATTTGATTTAGGATTTGGATCTAAGCACCAAGACTTGAAAATTTATTTTTCATCCTCATAGTGTGTTATGAATTATTTGACAAGTAAGTCTCATATTTATAGACCTGGAACATACCGTCGTTTTGGGATTCTCTTTTTTTTAATATCTAAACCAGGCATCTTCTCATAAAAGTATTTGACTGTAATTCCTGTCCATGTTGGCATACAATTGCAGCACCATCAGAGTAGCTTATATATTAAATATTATATTATCCTGTTGTCTTAATTTACCTGTACTGAATTCTAGCAATGTGTAAGGACAAGAAGTCGTTATTGGATAATGGTACATAAGAGATGTTTAGGTAGTTCTTGGACTCCATGCCAATAGTACCAGCTGAGTCCTCTTGAGCAGCATGTGCTTCCTAGTGTTTTGATGATTCCTTGCTGGAGCATGAACAATTTAAAGGCATACAGTAATTAATTAATTTATAAGAAACCTTGGGTTTTTATTTTATATTATAAGTATATATATATGCAGGTTTTCGTTCAGTCCCTGTTTGGCTATGTTTGTGGCGGGTGAAGAAATGCACGAACACTCTCTTCTGGTGCAGAATCCAATCATAAAGCATTTCATTTTGATACAGCATTATTTTTTACACTATAAAATGGTTTACATTTTCCAAATGTTTATTCCTGTTAGATATCTATAACTCTAGCCATAAGTTCCCCTAAGGTCAGCCTCAAGCCAATCCACTGAGGGGTAAAATTTTCACAAGGTGTCCACACACCTGATCCAATCACAGCTGTGGTCATGCTGCATTCACGCATGTTTCCTAAACATGGTGTGTTTCCGTTTTCCTGTTCTGGTGAAGACCTTTGTCCAAATGGATTTCCTCTTCTTGCATCTTTGTTAGTTACAAGCCTGCCAATAACTAGACATGTTTTGATTACAGTATCCTATCCCAAACTGACACATTTCTGTCACAGGCTGCCTTGCTTAAGCATGTTGTTAATTCACCTAATCATGTATCCTTCAAAACCTATCGTATTTTTCTGTTCTAGAATTTAAGCTCTGTATTTCTGTCTTCAGAAATAAATTAAGCATCTGATTTACAGGCTGTGATTTTCACACAAGATACCGAGTTAGACTTCTGACAGTGTCTTACAAAAACCATCAATGCAAGGGCAGAGATCCATAGGCAAATGTCAAGGCTGTCCCCACACTGGACACAGCCAGTTCCGGTTGCCGTCGCAGCAGGCCCACCACAGGACATAGCTGAGCCCATGTGGAGTAGTGGATGAACAACAGAAGTTAAGAATTAAAGAGGAAGGATCTGCTGCTTTTTCCCAAAGTGGGAAAGAAAGGAGATCACAGCTGCTGTTTCCTGGATAACACAAGGTCACAAAGATACACACCTGCAGCTGGAAGAATGCAATGATATGGAGATATCATTGATCAATCTATGCAGACCCCAGGCAGGACTTTAGACCAGAGCCAGCGATCCATCAGTGGACAATGAAACCCTTATCTCACTACTCCAAAATTTAGAAATGTTGACTATAGCACTCACAAAAAACTCCATACCTCTTTCTGGAGCAAAAAAGTATATAAAGCAGCTGCAAATTGGTAGAATTTGGGAGAAGCTTTATTTCCACCTTGTTGCTGGGATCAGCTGATGAGTTGATCCTCTTGTCTCTCTCATTATAGGGACACCAGGTGAGTAGGCTGTAACCTATCCATGTGCTAATTGTTCACTTTAGAGGTTAGATTTTGGTTTGATTTATTTGTAATAGATTGTCTAGTTTATAGTTTGTGCTTATGCTTTGCCTTATATTGTCATTACTTAGTTTAAGACTGTTATTGTAGACAGAAGTTATCTTCCACTACCCTGAACCTTCACTTTGTCATTAATTTGTTTTAATAAAAGGCATTATTTTGTAAATCCCGGAGAAACACTAACAGTTTCATTTATAACAAAATAATAGCCTGGGGAGACCCGCTGAGGGGTTCCCCCCATCTGCTACTGAAAGTTCCCTTAAAGGGGATATTGAATACACCCTCTGAGTGGTGAATCTCATAAAGCAAAGGTTTCTCCCATAAGAAACACTATCAGACTGGTCAGGCCAATAATGGTTTTATGATCCTGCTCCTGTACCACCCTCCTCAAAGGGACTATGTGTAACCTGTGGAACTAACAAGGGAAGTGAACACCGGTAAGCGGCAAGGAGTCGCTGAAGTGATGTGGAGTTTGGAAAAGGGAGAGGTATTTTCCCAAGTGTTTAGAATATCTTTGAGCATACTTTGTTTCCTTTCATTCCAATCAGTAATTGATGTTAAGGCTATGTTAATTGACCGTAAACTAAGTTATATTCACAATGTAAAACTGTAGCCTATGCTGTAGGCCACATTTCGCCCAAGCATGAGCAGAAATGTTGCCCTGACTGAATATGACCTTGGCCCCCCTGGTTGGACAGGGAAGAACTTGATCCCCAGATCATTGGGTATTTAGTGTAAACAATATAGTCTGATATATAACTTGTAACTGCGTAGCAAGAAGCAGGCAGACATGTTGCAGACTCCTTGAGGAGCAGACCCTCTGTCTGGTGTGGAACATCTAGCCAGGATGCGGAACATCTGCCCAGGCCCACCAGACACACGTCGTCTGGAGGGCATGGATGCTTAGTGAGTCTGCTAGGTAGGTAAGAAATGCTATGCCAATGCTTAGATGCTTAAGCTTTCTATGCATAGAAATTAGTGCACTAATAGATAAATAAATCCTTTGAGAATACTTCATAGAGTCGGCCTTCTCATCATTATGCCTCCGGAACGACCCAGCTCCAACATAAAACCTTTTTTTGCCTGTGACAGTAAATGGTAAATAATTTCTCTGTCTTTATTTCAACTGATGAGTTTCTCCGTTTATTTTCCTTCAAATTTTTTCTCTATCCCATTGAGGCATTCCCCCCATTAGCAGTGAAGTGCTTAGCTGCTAGCCAGGGCCAACCCACAACAACTGTCAAAGAAAATCAAATACTTTCACTTCTTTCTCCTGATTTTACCTTAGATATCAATATTTATTTATGGTAGAACTTGTTTTTTCTTCAAAGTGGAAGATGATTGAAAACTCACTGAAATAAGATATGAATAGTCTTTGCAGAAATAAAGTACTTTTCTGCAAATGCAGAAAAAAATTAAGAGAATATTCCTGCAGAATCTTATGCAATCCTACTGAACCCTAGAAAAACAGTTTCAACCTCCAATTCTGAAACTATTTTGAGTGGAAACTGACAGTGAAATTAGATTGATCTTTATAATATAAATGCTCTTCAGTCATAGGTTATGCAACTCAAACTCATGATGACTTGGAAAGACGGGGCGTGTAAGGAAGATCAGAAAACCTGTCCTGTTTAGCATGGAGTTTCTAATGACATTGTTTCCATACCTGCTATTGAACACAAAATCATCAGTTAACTCATGTCAATTACACTGTCACCAGTCTCTTTACCAAAGCAAGAAGTGCAAATGGCCTCAAGTTGCATCAGGGGAGGTTTAGATTTGATATTAGAGGAATGTCTTCACTGGAATGTTTATAAAGCATTGGAAGAGGCTGTCTGTGGAAGTGGTTGAGTCACCATTCCTGAAGGTATATAAAAGACATGTAGACACGGCATTTAGGGACATGGTTTAGTGGTGGACTCAATGATCTAAAAGGTATTTTCTAACCTAACTGATTCTGTGATACTATTTTAAAATTGACAATTCCTTTTTGTTGTTGTTTTTTCCAGAGTCATTAATTATATATCTATTACATAACAATGGAAAATTATAATAAATATTTTCAACAACAAAGATAAGTTATAAAAACATGTACGCCCTATTGCTAGGATAATTTTCCTTGCTGCTGCCTTGTAGGAAAAGATATTGGTTTTGCTTTGCAACCTTTTTATCTCTTCCTTTTTTTCTTTTTAGAGAAAGTTCGTTTGGGTTTTTTTTCTTTTTTTTTTTTGGTAGATAGATAGAAATGAAAACAAGTCTTTATAGAACACTCCTCAAAGCCAGCAGCGAAAATTACTCTCCCACTTTTCTCACACAGAGAGGTAAAGTAGATGAAATATTTGAAATTTATGTGTTAATAGTGTTCATTTTGACAAAGACTATAACTGAAAAAGGAATTGTTTAAATAAGAATGACACGAGGGACCAGAACTTGGTGTAAACTCACTAGACACCAACTGAGATTTGCTTTAGCACCTACTAAGGAAGCCCAGCTGCCTCTACACCTCAAAATAGACATTTTCTCTGCTCAGTGTGACAGAGCAGCTGCTCAAGGACAGTAGTTTTCCTAGGAGAAATTTGATTACTGAAAAAACATATGATCTTAAATAGTCCATGACATATAACCAAAACAGTCACTGAGGTGTGATCAACAAAGTCTGCAAAAAATGAACATGAAATTCTGAGCACTGAAGTTGAATTTTATTTGCTTGCCTTCATGACACACATCCATTGATTTGAACTTCTTCCTTGAAAACACTCCAGCTATTTTCTCTATTCTATGCAAATTCATAAAAATGATCCAGCAAGCAGTTTCAGTGTTTGTTGACTATGATTCTTCTGCATTAGAGTTTGACGGGATTAGGAGACAATGCCATAGCAGCCAGACGTATTTAGTCCATAGAGGTGGTGAATGGGAAAGTCCAGTAAATCTGTAGGTCATTCTCTTTTCCACAGTGTCCATAAAATAATTAATGAACTGGAATATTATCTTTACAAAGGTGCCTTGGGGTGACTTTATGATGTATCCCATATCGCCAACTCTACACCAGGAAAAATGAATCTTGGGCCTTTCTGTGTCTTTAAACTGGGCCCGAGAGCAGAGACAGCAGCTTGAAGAGGAAATTTCCAGCAAGATCCCTGGAATACCCAGGTCCCAGCTGCAGAGCGTTTGGGCTCATTAACACTCCTTCCCACAGCTGCAGGAATAAGGCTTGAAAAGGGCTCCTCTGGCAGGTGTGCTGGAGAGAGGACGAAGAGTGGAACTTCTGTGTTTTCCTGAGACTTTGGTTTCTCTTCTGGGCTTGTTCAGGACACTAGAACATCGAAACCTCACTGGGAGACCCTTTCACTGGCCTGGCCTGGGGGGAGGGCCCCACATTTTTGCTTCCATGGCAAAGGGAGAAGGAGATCATATCAAGAAAAGGACTCTGAATTTTCTAGGTTCTCTCTTCCAACCGTGAGAGACTTCATTATTTATTGTTTAGGATTATTATTATTTTCTTGTGTGTTTGTTAAATAAATAGTTCTTTCACTTCGAGGAAATATTTTTTTTCCCCTCGAACCAGGTGGGGGAGGAGGAGCTGCGGCCTCCTTTTTATCAGAGAATATTTATCCCTCTGAACATATTTGTCCCAAACCAGGACAAAAGGTATCTGCTATCGGTCTTTGTATTGACAAAATAAAATTTACTCTGTTGATATTTTTTCACATCAACTATAAACTGACTCTTGTTAAAAATATCATGGACATGGGAGCTTTGGTTTGTGTCATCTTAAATATTTCTTGTCATCTTGTCAGCGAGGTGTTCTGCCCCTTGTGTGGGTAGTGGACTGGATATGATGATGAATAATTAATTATATGCTAAGAATGCCAACCTGATTTAAATCTTGGGATAAGCAAAGATGAACAAAGATGATACCAATCACAAGCCAATTGTGATAATCAAAGAAAAACACTGGTGGATCATGCATAATGACTTCATTTTTAACACACCTCACTGGTTATATGATTATTTTCTTCAGAATATAGCAGTACCCAATAGCCCTTGAATAGAACAAAGACCTGTATAGCTTGTTTCTTGATTCCTGTAGAGACTAATTGCAAATACTTAGGAAAGTACCCATAAAAGGGGCTCTTTTTGTTATTCCAGCTTTCAGAGCCATGAAGCCAAGGAGCAGCATGAGCCCATAGTGATAAACTTTGTGTTTCACAGCTTTCAATGACTTCCGTGATTCATAAAAGCAATTTTTATGCTCTTCCAGTCCTTCCTAATAAGATAGGTAGATTTCAATATACATGAATCCATAATTTTATAAAACCCCTCCATTCTTTCTCTGCAGTTTCAAATGGACCTATTTATAGATTAAACCTCTCAGGAAAACATCAGAAAGAAGAGCATCAATGTGTAAATCAAATAGTGGTTTCTGGTGTTCAGAATATTTTCATCTCAATATAAAGAGCTTTGCAAATAAAGCTCTTTATTTACCAAGACACAAGCACACGCACAAACTCCACGCTTTCTAGATGCCCAGCTACAGTTACAAAATTCATATGCCTGAACTAAAGATAAAACATTTCCTGAAGAAATAACAAGACATAAATGTTTCATTTTCTTCTATACCATCTACAGGCTTTATATACTGAATTTTAAACACTTCATTCCAAGTAACTAAGCATGTAAGTTTCTGTACTGCTTAAGAAATGAATCTTAAATCTAAAAATAGGATACACAACAGATAAAATGAGAAAATAGATGAGAAGGATGTTAATTTACTAACATGATAGGGAAAGGGTCTCTATCAGAAAATATACCACCTACTATATCTAAGCATCTGGTAATGTGACCACATTCACATTAGAGTTTGTAAACCAAAGATTTGCCAGCTTCTGTTTCAGCAGGAGCAGCTGCATTTTCCAATATTCTGTCTCTAACTGTGGCCACTAATAGACACTTAGGAAAAGGGAGTGTGAAATGGAGCAAGTGTGAGTAAATTGCATTTGGTCATGTTATTCAGTACCGATTACTGATTGCAGTAGTAGTTACTGATTGACCTGTCATTAGGTTCATCTCTTTCTACTTCCAGGAATATGCTATGGCAAACTATCCCACACTTGTTAGATAGTACTTTCATGTTTTAGCTCTATAGGTTATGAATTGTAAAGTCTAGTGGCTAATAGTTTTGTATTCTTGTATGATTTAAACAAATAATTTGTCCCTTTTTTGAGAATATGCATATGGCTATTTGCCTCTGGTAAAAGAAACCAAACAAAACCCAAAAAAACTTTTGCTCAGGAAACTGTTTACTTCAGGTATTCAGTCATGCAATTAAAGGCATAACTTTAGTTTCCACCTTCATTATTCAGAATACAGGTTCCACATCTTCCATTCAAAGAAGAATGCCCCAACAATTAGGCTGTAGGGTAACCTAGGTGCATACACAGTCCAAACCAAACAGCTAAGTTTCTCTCCTATATCTGAGTTCACAAATACACTTCGACTGTCTCAGTACAAAATCAGATAAATAACATCTGCTGCAATTTAGACCTGACTGATTCCAAATCAAAATTAACTTGGAGCTTTTGACATTGGCTTATGTATTTATTTGTAAAAATATCATATGCCATAACTGGTATAGACTTCAGCTAAAGAAAGTGTGACTGAAGACAGGAAAAAAGTCTGCCCACTTGCTTGGCTTTGACCTTCATATCCTGCATGAAAACCTTTCAGGGAGTGGATTATTCTGAGATCATTGGAGAGTGTCAGTTTTGGAAAACCATCTATAAATGGGATGATGAGGTTGAGAAGAGAGCTTGCACTAGAAATGAAAAGGACACATTTACAGCTAGAAACAAATTCAAAGCTAAGAATCAGAAATGGTGAAAAGAAAGAAGCTTTCCTTCGGATCCGTGACTGCACACTATTTTAGTATGTAGAACCTCTAAATCACTGAAAGTTTCTCTGGAGAACAAGAAGATCAGACTGGATAAGAGGAAAATTATTTTCAGACTTGAATTTAATTCATTTCATCCATAGATCTCTGTATTTCACTATTTAAAGGGTCGCCTTTCTCCTATGTATTGATCATAGAAGTCGGAAGCTTGTTGTTATATGGTTAAAGATTGTAAGGGACATCATGACATTTCTGCTGATGTTACTCAGGTTCAAAGCATGACCCAGGCTGTTGAGGTAGGTCCTGCACTAGAATGAAGATTTTTGTGCAGATTTATTTAGGATTCATAGGACTACTTACACAGTGTAATCCCCTTTCAAAATCTCACATTTACTCAGGGAATGTTTAAGGGACAGATCCCATTCACTTGAATTGACTCCATCTGGTCTTTGAAGAAAGGGATTCTGAATGTGTTACCAACTTGCACTCAAAAAAAAAAAAAAAAGACAAGAAATGTAAACATACCATTCATACCATTCATAAGGAGTAGATTTGTTTCTGAAAGTAACTAAAGTCAGATGTATGTGTACCACATATCTGTACCAATGTCAGACATGCATACAAAAAAGTCCCCAAAATGATGGTAACCTAAAAACATCTCTAAATCTATATGATATATAGATTTAGATCTAAATCTATATCTAAATCTATATGATAAAAAGTTAGTACTTTTAACCTCAAAAGTGAAGTCTGTGGTCTGTGCATGATTTCAAATGTACTACTAAGCAATGTCAAAATGTCTACAGACCTATTTTGCCAATTATAGTCCAGGATATCCTGAAAGAGAATGTTAGGAACTTCAAAAAATATATCTGAGATTTACTATTAGCAGGAGTAGAAAAAATGGATTCTCAAATCTTCAGAAGTCTGATCTTCAAATCTTTACAACACTTTGTTTCTCCCCTCTTTGTCATTGTGATTCATATTATTCTCTTAATATTTGCATAAAAGCAACATTCCATCTGGTGGTTACGTATTCTGCTCTCTCTCTCCAAGAAAAATATCTGCACCTACTACAAAAAAAAGGTCTCTATGGAATAGAGCATGTAATGTCTGCTTTCAGAGGTGGTTTTACTACCCCTGCTAAATTATATCACATAGAAGTCATAACAGAAGTATACTTTTTCTATATTTATTAAAAAAATAGCCCAGACTTCTAGATAATAGGAAAACAGAATGAGAGTTGGGAATGGGACTTGGGGGGTAAAAATTAAAACCAACGTTTATAATAATTCAAATTTTAGTATATTTTAATAATAAATTTTACTATTATAAAATAAATAAAAATACTTTAAAACATATTTCATCTAAAAATGTAAAATGAATCTATTCTTAAATAATTTATTAGGGCAATCAGAAACAGCAGGAAAGAACAGAAAATGTTTTTTTTCTTTTTGAAAAGTTATTCAACCTGCACTTCTGAAGAACTGTCACTCACATATCGTTCCAGTTAACAGACAGTTAACAGACCGTCACACTATATGCAGCTCAGCAAAATTGGCACTGCTCTATAATTGAGAGGTTGTTTTTTTTAAACCCCTTTCAATTATATAATATCCTCAGAGTTAATAATATAATAGCAGCAGCTTTTCTCACATGGAGGAGCACTTTTATCATGTCCTAAATTAAGTAATAAGTAAAAAGCTCTTGCATTTTAAAATCCTCAAAAGGCAAGTAACTGGATTAACTGTTCTTGTAGTGAGATTAGTATGGATCAGGTCTTAAAAGTAACAAATGAATCCTTGTGTAATAGTCATATGAACATTTTCATGGATTATATATCTCAGATGCTAAATGCTTGCCTAGCATAATTTAGTTACTCTCTATTTGGGAGAGATTTTGCATTGAAACCTGAAAAATTCTTTGTCTGTACTCATTTCTCAACAAATCTCATTTAATCAAGAATTCCATTTAACTAATTCTATTTATATGAAATTTAGATTAAAAAGTAAAGTACTGTATGGGACATCATGATTCATGTTCAAAAACATGTTCAAAGATTCATATACATATCAGATGTCATTTTTGGAGCTAATTCACATATATGACCTATACCGTTCTCAACAGCTAAGTGCGGTAGAGATGTGATACAAAGTATTTCATGAAGAGCCACACAGAGAATTATTCTGAAGGTGGAAAATNTCTGAAGGTGGAAAATAGGGCTGCTGTTGTAAAGTGTTTTGCTTCAGATTGAGACTAATAGTATTCAAAGGGAAACCACCGGGCTGAAAAGTAAATTCTTATCTGGGGATCTCACTAATAAGAACAAAAGGGTAGCAAAGTATTAATAACATCTGCCTAACCTAAAGATACGGAATGCATCATTCATAAAGAGAATCAGAACAGGAAGTACTAAGTCTGTGGGAACAGAAATGGAAAATAAATTATATTAAATATAACAATATAGTAATATTATAATATAATTATATATTCTTAATATTA
>WEIV01003545.1:896-23143 GCA_013390005.1 Calyptomena viridis
CAGTTTCCATCTTATACAGAGTGTTTCAGTAGGTACTCAGCAATGTACATTTTCAAAGTCAAAAGAAATTTTTACACTGCAAAAACAGAACTCTGAGTACAAGTTTTGTACTCACAAAGTAAGTACAGTGCTCAGAAAGTGCTTATGAATTTCAGCCAGTAACTTTTGATATCTCATTTTACAGCAGACATGAATTATATTATTCTAAAGTGTCTGACCATGCAGTCCTATGCCATTTTAGCCTGTTTAGAGTCCTCAAGGACTCAAGGTTGTCTGCTTTTACTGTTCAGAATTTACCCTTCCATGTATTTTTTTCCACTAAGTGCTGAATTTCTACTTGTCAGGTCTAGAAGGTTGTTTTCCTCTCTGATCATTATAATTTCCTTTGTACTTTGTTCTGTTGGCCTGTCAGATCACAACTGCTTATAGAAGAGGAAAAGCTATGCTGTGATGAACTCATTGTGAAGAATGAGAACAAAGAAGAGGAGAGAATATTTCTTGCTCAAATCAGTGAGTTATTTAATCAGTCCTTTCTTTGCACAATATTTTGGAAACAAAAAACATACTCATTTCATGACTACACAGATATATACTCATTTCATGACTACACAGATCAAAAAACCCAAACCAACTGCTGTCATCCTTTTACTGCTTAGCAAGGCAGATTTTTTTTTCCCGTGGGTTGCATAAGGAATCTTCTTTATAGCTTTATCATAAAGCTAAATTATAGCACTCAAAATACACAGGTTGAATGTAACTCCGTCTTTGAACTGTTTTTTGGTCTTGAATGCTTGACAAATCCATGACACTGCTTTCTTGATGACTGTTCAAAATTACCCTTAAGTTTATCAATTATATTTGTACGTTCCAATTAAAGGCATTGAATGGTTTATAGAAACCTTAGAAGTTCCAGATATTTAAAAATACAATGTAAGTATACGAAGCAAGGGAAGACATTCTATTGTGAGATCTATAACAACTCATTAAAATGTTTTCTGGGCAACATGATATCTTATTTTTAATTTAATGTCGCAGGTAGGCTGGCGTTTCTGCATGGCCTTGAGAGAGGAAACGCAGCTGGGATAAGCAGAGTGGCAAGTGCTATAGCTGTGACCAATAGTAAAGCAGCAAGATAACTTTGCACCAATTATGATAGGATATGCAAACCTTCCAATGTGTATAAATGTCTATTCTGTAAACAATAAACTGTTACATGTTCAGGACCTCTGAACAACACGCAGCCAAGAGTGATTTATATCGCGCAGTCCGTACCCCACCCGTGGTAATTTAATACCTAAGTTTCAAAGGTACAAGTACTGGAACTTCTTTAATTAACTACATCACCACATATTTTAAAGCATGGTTATGCTAATGTACATTTCTTCTCTGAACTATGAATCAAGGGGTGCACAGATGTTTAGGCTAGCAATAAATGAGCTAACTCTGAAATGGAAGCTCTAATTATTCTGTAAGGTAATTACAGAGAAACAAACAGGGTTAATTAGCCTAGAAAGAGTATCTTTCCAATGGTAGCACATTGTCTTTGTTGACCCAGTGAAGTAGCTCTGTTTCGTGTTGTGGAATATGACTCCAGCTGCCAAAGGCTTCCCCATGGACATGAGAAACAACAAGCTATGCTGTGCATCTCTTGTAAGTACAAAAATAATTGTAGGTAGCTCCCTAAATGCAGTTGTAATCATAATCATAATGTAAAAATAAAAATCATTAATTGAACTTCAATGCTTTTTTGTATTTCAAATATGTTTTATTTGGTGAATTGTGCCTGGTTAACTTTTATCACATTTTCCATGTAGTTTATTTTTTAATGACAATTTAATCAAAACTTTCTTCTAAATATTTACATTTAGGAAGTGAAGCTCAGCACTTGCTATACATCTTAATGTTTGGCTTGTGATCAGCGAATTATGGTCTTTAAATTACTGAAGCATAGATGGTCTCTTTTCTTGAAGATCAGAGATCACCCCAGGCCATAATTCATCTTTTTATTACCCGGTTTTCTGTGCAAGAACAATAATACAATATCAATCTTATAAAATGTCTCATTTGTCTAAACTTTTCAGGTGATTACTTGTAATTTACTTCAATGAGAAAAAAGTGAAAAAGGTTTTCTTTTTTTCCCACTTTATTGTCTTTCCCCATTTTCCTATTACCAAAAATTAGCACAAGAAGAAGTGAGAGACCACATCAGGAAGGGTAAACTTATGGCAAAGTTAATGAAAAATTTAAGTTTAAAAATGGACAAATGCAAGTTCTTTGAAATTTTAAAAGAAATACATGCTAAAATTTATGCATACAAAGAGCTCAAATATGTCTTTCTTATTATAAAATCTTATCAGTCACTGGCAAAGTTATTTTTTATTAATAAGTTCCAGTTTTGATTAAAATATCAACATGAAGTTATTAGTACCAATCACTAGAAAAATGCAATAGTTAAAATGTGTATTCAATGGAAAATTCATAAAAATATATGTAATCAAATATTGTTTAGAATGTTCAAGCACTTATTTATTGTAATGTCAATTTAATTAATTTTAATGAAATTTAAATTTAATTGGCTTCTTGAACAAAAATATTTTTAAGCTAAGATTTTTTCTATGCATATTAATTGATACTAGGTAAAAATATCAAACAAAAAATAATGACTTTATCTGACAAGGACTTAATAGGTTGCAATATTTCATGAAACTCTACAGACTCTCAAGGTACAGAGAAACCTCTTCTATTAAAAATAATCTTTCATTTAAGTATTTTCTGCATCCCTTTAAAAGCTTGTCAGTAAATTAAACCATAAACAAAGTTTTTGGGATCTTACCTTACAATGAAAATTTATATTGATCTAGCAAAGTTCTAAATTAGTGACATCTCAAAATTAATTTTTTCAAGCTTGTCTCAGGAAGTACAGGTCACCTTCTTGTGTCTTTCTGGAAGGGCTGAACCATCTCACCTCTGCTTTTTACTTCTGCCATGTTATGGACAGTGCACAGAAGTAGCATTGCCCATGTGCTCTCCAGTGCAATTCTGCAAGTTTGGCAGTTCACCACCCAGTCTACAGATTATAGGCAGAACTGCATGTGGAAGGGTGAGTACCAGGTGAGTACCAGGTGAGTACCTGGTCCTCATCTAGATATTTAGTGAGCTGGAAAATACAATCTTGGACTAATGCTGTGTAGTGCACTTGACAACAAATTAATTGCATAAACTCATTATTTGGATAGCAAATACCACTGATCACTTAGATAATATTTTTGTTCTTTATTTGATCTTCATATGTTTTGGAAGAGAAACACAGCACATAATTTTAACTCAATTACTGGAATTAAAGTTCAAAAATAAGAAACAACACATCATTTAATTAAAGCAGTATGCTTTAAAATGGAAAAGAACTCTAATGTATGGCTTTGATAAATTCAGCAAACTAGACACTGTAACACATACTAATGTCCTATTAGTTTCAAACTATATCAGCATTTAGTATATAGTTCTTGATACTTTGAGGCTTCTATTTATTTATAAAACATTAAAAAAAGCCATTCATATTCACAACCAACAAAAAAAAGTACTGTTCTATTAAAGATAACAAAAAAAAATCCAAATATCTAAAGTTTGCAATACTGTTGTGTTGTAAAGCTGCTATCTACATAGGTAACCATGTATTCACACACTTAATATTTTAAAAATTGACATTATTCTGTATGAGTAGCCATATATGAAGATGATGAAGAGTTGCACAGTTGGCATCCCAGACAATTTTTTATTCTGGGGCAATCCTCTCTTACAGGAGAGGATTAAACATTTTGAACAGGAGAATTATAGTTCATCTCTGGATCTGCAATGTTGCAGGTAATAAATGCTCTGTAAGCCAACTGTCTCACTTGCATTGTGGAATTCTCTGATAGTTACAGCAGGCTGGATATTTCATCCTTAATTCAACAGTGTTCTGAATGTTCAAACTCTTTTACAGACACACAGTGCTTCACTGAAGCCAGAAATTTCTCTACAATACCCCACTTGTATGGAATAAATAACTGTCCTGGAGCTCTGTTTTGGATGCCATCTCGTTCCATTCATGAAATGTCTTTCTGTCCAAAATACAACTTCAATAACTGTTTCTCATCCTTTAATCAGAAAAGGAGTACTGAAGTACAGTAAATTACTAGTTACAACTGTTACTTTAGGTAAAAAAATATTAGTTTTTTCTACAAAAGATTTATTTCCTTCTGTTGGATGAGAGGACTTGAAGTTTTCCAGTGTTGCACTTTGAATCAAATTGTTCTAGAAATCGATCGAAAAAACTCCCCAAAAGCAGCACAGTAGTAATATTTGGATAAATTGTGGAGATTGAATGGATGTGAAGTATCAAAAAACACAAGAGGAAGAGCAATTATCATCAGAAATAGTTAAAATAATATTTAAATAGAAATTACAAGCTAAAGTGTCTTGGAGGAAATATAAGGATGATATACTTACTAATATGACAAATAGTGCTATTAAAAGCAACTACTCTAAACCCAGAGAACAACACATACATATATATAATATGCTTTCAATAAAATGAAAAGAAAGTGTACTGTAAACAATAAAAGAAAATATATCTTTGGGAAGTTCACCAAAAGATGCATTTTTCTGCAAAAGGTTTTGACTGAAAAAAGAAAAATTCCACAGAAAGTGGATACACATCATAAAATACACATTACAAAAAAAGGTTTTTTATAAAGTGATTTCCAAGGCTTGACTCTGATTGATGTCAATGAGAACATGCCATGTGTTTGTTTTGGTATGGTTTAGCTTGGTTTCAAAGTACAAACAGGGCACACGGCCCTGCACTGGAGCCTTTGTTTAAAATATGCTGAAATTATTGCACTTTTTAATTGAGCAGGGAATACAGAAATATATTATTTCTACAACTGCCCCATTCCTTTTGAAAAGACTTAAAACAAAAATTAAAAAAAGTTCAAATTTAAACGATGACTTAATTTGACATATTAGAGAATTCTCTGCTCTCGTAGTGCAGTTGTTCCACAGGCATATCTGGAGCTGTTCTAAGACCTTTCCTAACTTCATTTCCAGTAGAATAATTATGTTCATGGTCTTGTTTAGTTCAGTACTTCTATTCCATCCACGCATTTATCACCTATTGTGATTGGAAAGACATTGTCTAATGTTGTAACCTCAGAATGTGCTGTACTATGCTTTCCAAGATGCTCTTATGACTGAAGTTTATTACTGTTATTACATAAGCAACATAAGCCATACAAAGAGAATCAAACAAAGTCCAAATTCAGAAGTCAAGGAGCATTACTCTAAGCACAGTAATGTATAGTATATAGTTTCCAGACCCACAACTAACATTTTTTGAGAGTACTGTACCCATGTAGAAGCAAGCAAGAAGACTTTCTATTGTCTTGTAGAAGACCTTATTCTAAGCTAGCATAGGTATTGTTAATACAGTAATGCACTGCATGGTAAATAAACCCTGTGACTGGCACCCAGTTCATGTGGAATTACTATATGACTGTATTAGATGAAATCAGTATTGGGTACATATATATATTACAGTTATAGATGATATACAAACTTTCAGTCATTACTCATAGTTGTCAAAAAATCCCAAAAGTTGAAAAGCCAAACATCTCAGAAGTGTTACAGAACTGAGCTAAAGAGTTGCAGAACTAGATATCTGCTACTCAGATTGCTAGCAAGTTCAGTCTAAGTTTAGTCATTGTTCCCATTGACGTCAATGGTGCAGATGTTTTTTCATGAAACAACGTTTCCTGAGTCATATTAAAATGTAACATACAAACATACAAACAAAATGCAGTGAACATTAAAATGCTGATTTTGTACTGCATTTTGAAAAATTTAAATATAAAAGGTATTTAAATACCTATCATCTTGCATTACACCCTGCTACAAAAACATGAAATAAATTCATCAAATGAGGTTAACATTAACCCATATGATACATATCAGTATTTCTGACAAAAATCAGAGATGAGGTACATGTATCAGAGATCAGGTAGGATTTTGTTCAAAGACACCCACAACATTCAATTGTTTTCAAACAATGCATACACCTATAAGACCAGTATTCTTGGCACAGCACAGAAACTTTGCTCATGTCTGTTTACAAATTTTCTTGTGTAGGCCGACTGCTGGACTGATTTGGCTCTATGGTTAAGATGGACCTGAGGTCTAGCTGTTCTCTGTCCTTAAAAGATTCTAACATCAGCAGTATGACCTTAAAAGTGAATGAGTTGGCATTTCCTGCCTACAGCGAAAGCCTGCATATGTGGCTATTCACTTAAAGTTAATGGCTGGATATTTTTATTTCTTGTCCAATTGTGCACATGTTTTCACTCACTCAGTACCAATGCAAAGGTAACACCTGGACACTGACCAATTGTGAATTATAAACATACTTTATGCACCAATAGAGTTACTAGGAGTCAGAGTATTTAAAGGGTTAATAAATGCCCTTCTTGGTCATTCGCCACTGGACAGATCAGAAGTGCTTCTGTGATTAGTGTCTCTTTCTTTCTCTTCGCTTACCTCCCTGGACGAGCCAACATTCATGAAGAGGAAAAAGTATTTCTGAATGAAGTGACCCAATCAGGTATTTATAGTCTTTTAATTTAGTTTTTCATTTAACTTGTAGTTCAGATTCTCTTGTTCTAGTTAATTAATAAAATGTCAGATTCAAGATTGGAATTATCAATCTTCCTTACATGGAAATTATAGTGCATGAAGGAAAGAAATAGTGATACCCAAAAGCTTATGTCTCATGATAGATCCTTCAATTATGCAGATGATTCAGTAGAGAAATTTCACTTCTTACCCAAATCAGAAAAGAACAAAACAAGACAATGAAGGTCATGTGACTTCAATCAGGCAAAGTCTATCAGATATCGGGAAAAAAAGTAAGAATTTATTGCCCTTTACATGGTTATATGATCATTGTCTAATTTTTATATATCTAGTTATATTAATTCCTTCTTTCTGAAAAATAAATTAGTAGATAAACTGAATATGCCCAATTCCAAAGGGATATATGATCAACTTGTCCTGAAAATCATTTTATCTTAGTCTACTAAAAGCAGAGAAATATATTAGTGGCTATTAGTCTTCACTTCAATAAAACTTATCCTATTTCTTTCAACAAATCTCATTTCTTTGTAGAGCCAGACAGACAAGATACAGTTTGAAAGCTGCCTTTGACAAATTCATTCTACAGCATGAAATATTTTTGTCATTTTTATTAGTTATAATTATGACTATGCACCTGTTGAGATAAAATATTTTGACATTAAAAAAGAGATAATTCGTGCTTGCTGTTCCTAATCATCTTCCTGCCCTTCATTTGCGTGGAAGTGACTTTCAGGAGAAATTGCTTCATGATCTTCCTGTGACTGAAGTGTAGCTTTCCAGCCTCTAGTTTTTTAAACCTTCCAATTTGCCTTTCCTGACCATGGGCTTGAGATCTGCTACCTTCTTGAAGATGATAAAGAAATGGCCCAGCAAACAATACCTGTTAAGATAGCAACAGAAGTGTGAACACCATATGTCAGTGAAATGCCTGAAAGAGCAGTTTTCAGAAAAAATAATACTGTTAATCAGATGGACTAAGCAGGTGATGACTAGGAAATGATCAAGAAATTGTTGAGAAAACAAAAAACATCAGTGAACTGGAGAAAAAAAAAGTATAAATATTTGTCACAGGGAGGAGAGATTGTGGAAGAAGTAGCCATCATAGACAATATAATTCTGTTGGTAGTATCCTTGGGAAGACCAACCCCTTCCCAGGCAGGTTAGTGCTCCCTTCCCATGAGCTACCAATCACAGAATATTCTGAGCCACAAGGATCATCAAGTGGGATTAGAACCCACCATCTTGGTGTCAGTAGCATCATACCCAAACAACTGAACTAACTGCTACTGTAGTCACCAGCAACAGCTGACGCCCACCAGTGGACTGGCAATGCTGGGGCCACACAAAGGGAACTCCACTTTGGAATGCGGAGGACACATCCGCATGCAAGGACACTACTTGCATTTGCATGGATAGATCTACTAAGATGGTAGGGAATTCAGAATTACATATAGAGCTGGCATGACCATAGCTACAACAGGAATGGGGGGAACCTGGGGAACCTGTGCTCCCAGGTGAGAGGCAATGTGATAGTGATTATCTGGTTTGTTGGAAGGGGTGTTTATATATGTACACAGCTGTGAAAAGGTATTTGTGTAATTATAATTTCTTGGGATCAACTGTAGAAGTTTCCTGCTGAATTGTTAACTATGATTGTAAATAAAGCAATAAATAATGTCTATAGTTTGTAGCAGATTTTCTCTGCTACAAAGCTTAGCCATACTGAACATCCCTGTGCATTCCTTGCACATTCGTGGTGTCCTAGTGTGATGCCCCCTTGACTTCCCCCCTCAAAGTCGATCATTTTCTTTGGTGTTTTTCTTGTTTGTTTTGTTGGGTTTTTTTTTCCTACTTTGGGAAAGATTTCCTTGGAGATCAACCAACTCACCTAGGTTTCTTTGCTGTCTCCTATTAGATCCTGCCAAGCAGATTCCTGAAGAAACTGAAATTGCTATCTTTTGTCATGAAAATAAATTTACTATTGTAACACCCCAGATTTA
This sequence comes from Calyptomena viridis, assembly GCA_013390005.1. Taxonomy (NCBI): domain Eukaryota; kingdom Metazoa; phylum Chordata; class Aves; order Passeriformes; family Eurylaimidae; genus Calyptomena; species Calyptomena viridis. Next base: position 9,563 of record WEIV01003545.1, read on the forward strand.
AGCCACACACACTGCCTGGACAGTTTACTTATATTTTAGACTATCAAGATATTTCATGCACATGAACTCTTGCAAAGTCTGTGGTTCTTTGATACCTTGAATTGCATAAAGAGAGCACACTTCAAGTGTTTTCCCAGGAGAATTTCTTTTAATTTAGTGAGAAACTGTTTTTACAAAAGTTGGCATACAACCAAGGCAGAAGCATTCTACTGAAAGCACCCAGCAAACAAAGACATAGTACACAAAAGCACCCAGTACAAAGAAATCAGTAACCCACCTTAGTAGAGTACAAGCCCCTTGGCTCCAAGTTACTCAAAAGGGTAAAGAAAGGGAAAAAAAAAAGAAAAGAGAGATTAAAAGAGCAAAGAAAGAAGGAAGAAGAGATTAGAATAAGAGATAGCAACCATCAAAGAATCCTGTGGCAATCACATTGTGATTGCAGGTCCTCAGAGGAAAGGGTAAAATGGAGCCTATTTGTGCTGTATTTATAGGGTTTGGCTACCATGGCCACCCTCCCAGGTGGGACATTCAGGTCACTGACCACTTACTATCCTCCAGGCCAGAGTGAGGCATGGTGCAGGCAATCAAGGCTCCAGGGAGCAAGGTGTGGGAAGGCTACCAGGCAGCCTCATTTGGCTGGCAGCTTAACCACATGGCTCCCAAGCCATGTGCCTTCTAGGCCGCCATGGTGGCTGCAGCCCCAACCATGGTCCCTTCCCTGACACATACACACAGACACACAGACAAAATGGTTGATTCAACACAATAATTAAAAAATATAGTGAGATACAAATCTGGTTTCACTCAACTGAATATAAGAATACTGAATTAAAAATAGAATATCTTTTTGATATGAAAATAAAAAGAAACTTATTGTACAATATTCTGTATTCAAAGTACAGGCTTTGACTATAAATTACACTTGGCATCTGGGAACTCAATTAGAACAAATAAAAGGACAAACTTTTAAATTAACTATCTCCAAATAAGTATTTAATTTCTGCTTAATAAGGTAATGAGAGATGGAGGTGAAAGAATACATGTACAAAATTGAATATTTAATTATTCTGTTATTGAGAAAAAATAAAGAATGAGACATGAACAAAATCCAGATATTAATTTTTTCATTTAGTTTGTCTTGACGCCTAAAATCAGAGAAAAAAACTTCCAAACAAATTAATAGAGGTACAAGAAAAGATACGAATCTTTAATGGAGATTTCCAGATCCAAAAAAAGAGAGCCAAAGGGCTTATCACTCCACATTTACAATATCCATCAATTCTTATGCTCCTCAACATATCAAAGTTTGTCTCACTCCTGTGCCCTCCCCTGGATCTGCCCCCCTGGAGCTTCCCCAGGCCTTCTATTTTGTCTTGCTACTCTTGCAGTCTCTGAAGGAATGTTAAATATAGGTTCACAATTCATGGGAATGGCCTCACAAGAAGACTTATGAGTGAAACTATATAGTCAAACTAAAATTCCAGAAATAAGTGAAAAACCCCAAGACATCAATCTGTATCCCAAATGGAAAGACTTTAGAATACTTGATGGCATCCATGTTCAGATTATACAGAAAGGAGAGGAAATATGAAAAAGAAGGTTACTAATCATGAATATGGAGTATTAAAGAATTAACATGATGAAAATAAATATTTTGTGACCCTGAACTCTCTAAAATTGGAAAAGAGAGCCCAACAGATATAAATGGAAAGAGTAATATTCATTACCAGTGCAAATGTCCATGGAAAAAATAGTTCTGCTTCCTTAATACTTTCAAGGTGTCTACCTAATGACCAATTTAAAATTCATTAAAAAAACATGGAACTATTAATATTCTGCTAAATGTCATACTTCAGACAGGGTTCTACATTCTACAAAGGAGCCCACTTTGAGTCATCTTTCTTTTGTGTTGGATAGGATATACCAAAAAATGCACATGCGTGCAGACATTATAATGTTTGATATCAGGACACTGATATGCCTTCACTGTGAAAGGAAGTAGAATATGAACATGACAGACTACAGTTTAATTGTCCAGTTGTTTTTCTTGTTTGGTCTTAGAAAGAGCCATTTTCTGTGCTCCTTTCCACTGACAAGGTTATCAGCATTCCCTCACATATCGTTTCTCCTTTTATCCTTGATGGGTCTTTGTGTCTGAGGTGATTAGTCAAACAAACTGAAAAATACAAGGCCAGTTGAGGGGAGGGGGTGTTTAATATGTGTTAGTTTTGTTCTACAATACAAAAAATGTTTTAAACACTTAAATTATACTAAACTTTAATGTACGGTCTATTTAAACTTCCATGAAGAGAATCTAAACATAAATGCCTAGAGATGTTCTACACAAATAATTAAATAAGTGGTCTTATTTTGAGGAATGTTAACAGCCATTACATGTTAATGTATTCCAGAGATGTGGAGAGCTGAGATGTTTGTGATTGACTTTGGTGTACTTCAGCCTTCAAAAGGGTACAAAACACTGCTAGAGATTGGGTCAAGTGGGCAAACTGATCTACTGAGGATGAAGGCAGCTTCTGGGTGGATCTCCATTCCCAGAAGGATGCCTGCAGGGTATGTCCAGCCCAAAGACAGGGAACATTCACTTTTGGATGGGTGAATAAAAGCACTAAGATCTGGTCAGATACGGAGATAAAATCCTAAAATAGTTACACAGGTGCTTTGCTGCTTTGTAATTATCAGCTCTGCAAAGCCAAAGACAGTAAATGTTTTTCTAGCTGAACCTGCTTATATTATAACTCCTTAGACATAAGGTTCACCGACAAAATCTGAGACTAAGTGGACCTAGCTGCACCTAGAATTCTCTGAGAAGTTAAGAAAGCAAGTGGGTCTTGGTGAAGCTCATGACTTAACAGGAGGGATCAAGACCTGAGGATACTATAATGTATTGCAATAGATTATACAGTTTTTAATTAGATACTGCATTGGCAATNATAAAAGCACTAAGATCTGGTCAGATACGGAGATAAAATCCTAAAATAGTTACACAGGTGCTTTGCTGCTTTGTAATTATCAGCTCTGCAAAGCCAAAGACAGTAAATGTTTTTCTAGCTGAACCTGCTTGTATTATAACTCCTTAGACATAAGGTTCACCGACAAAATCTGAGACTAAGTGGACCTAGCTGCACCTAGAATTCTCTGAGAAGTTAAGAAAGCAAGTGGGTCTTGGTGAAGCTCATGACTTAACAGGAGGGATCAAGACCTGAGGATACTATAATGTATTGCAATAGATTATACAGTTTTTAATTAGATACTGCATTGGCAATATTTAGATACTGTAACAGAAACGCATCTAATCATAATCATCCACATAATCATCGTGTCCTACTTCTTATGCCTGGCCAAGAACCTTCCCTTTTTACATGGTCCGTGTTGGTAAGTTCCTAAAAATATTCATCCAGATATATTTTCTATTTATAAAAGCTCAGAAATGTATCTAAGAAGCAGCAGATACATCTGTATACATCAGTTTACAATTAATGCAGCAAATTCTGAGGATGAGTAAGAAATATAAGATTTTCATGGTGTAAGAAAAATTTTGCTCTAAATTATGATAGCTGTACCACTTTCTGCACCAAACATCATCACTGACAGTGTCTGCAGACATTAGCATCCTGAATGGATTTGGGGATGTGGGATTTAAAAGAAAGGCATTCCAAAATGCCTTACTGGCAAATAGCTTTCTCAATAACCTCACCTAATAAACAGATGACAACACCTAACCTCATAAGCTACCTATGCAAAAGTTCTTACATTAGGATTTGAGAAGTTTGATTTGAAAATCTTGTTTATTTTATTTAAAAAAAAATTTTGGAATTTGAGAGTACCACCACCTTAGATTCCTCCTGTTTGAATACCGTAAATTTTAAAATAAGATTACAGTAAGAACTGGATGATAATTTCATGTTGCAGTCCAAATAAATATTCTGTATCCAAAAAAAAAGTCTGTAATAAATGGCTTTAAATTTGACTCTTACCTCTGGGTAATTATTTGTGTTTTAATGTCTATTTTATTTTCCTTCCACTGACATTAATTTCTTTTATCAAATAAAACAGGTAGAGTGTTTAAGTGGGAAGCTAAGTCTTTCTAAGCTTTTTTTATTTTTTAATCTTCGAGGTTACTGCACCTAATTTGAAAAATGCTGACTAGAATGTGCCACTGTTGTCTACATAAGTGGATTTCCTTTCAAATATTAGGGACTAAACTGGGCAGCGAAACAACTTTGGATGTATCGATACAACAAACCTATCCAGAGGCAACCCATGCACTTGAACCCCACAAGCCACATGGCTGAGTGACAAATCAAATATGCAATCTTACAACAGGATTTTAATGTATTTAGGGTGGTGGCTGGGCTAGCAACACCATAACTGGAAGCAAAGCCTGGCAGACAAGCAGTTTGGCTGAAGTAAATGAATACAGATATGCTCTTGCTGGAACTCTGCAAATGAGGCTGCATGTGTATGTGCTTTGTTGCTGCTTTTTGCCTCTAATCCACTTTGCCTATGGCAACAAAAAGACTGATGGTCACGTAATAAATAATAGTAGATCAGATAAAAATACCTTGGAGTGAGAAATCCAAATCTAGCTTCACTAAAGCTGAAGCAATAGCCTTAAGTTAATATTAGTATCATGTAAAAGAAAACCTGTCGGAATCCAGGATATCTGGACTACACCTCAAATTGCCCTGGAGGGTCTGGGACCCTTGCAGAAAGCCCAGAAGGATACAGTCTTTGATCTGTGTCCCTGGGAAAAGCTTCCAACATTGATGGAAGAAGCAAAAGCAACAAAAATATAACTTAGATCATAGTTTAGTTTGTCACAGAAGTGAAATTTGTAGTTTTAGGTTTTGTAGTATAGATATAAAAGAAGACAAGATGGAGGATTTTGGGTGTTGCCTTGAGTTCTTTCTTCTTCTTCTTCTTTCTTCTTGCTCTTTGCACTGCAGTAGAGCTGGCACATAGACATTGGTAGAATAGATTTGAGGTAGAAATAACGTGTTAGTAACAAGTTAGGATTGCTGGTACAGAATTGAAAACATGATATGTGGTACCTGTTAATTGGTCATTAGAGTCCTTAAAACTTAGAAGCAGTAGCCATTTCATGCCTTTTTGTCCTTTTTGCAGCACACGCTCAGGTGTGTTAAACCCAGGTTAGGGTGACATGCTGAAGTTGTGATAAGAACTTAATAAACAGTAAGAAAAACTGAGAAGCTGCGAGTTTTATTCCTTTATCTGGTACTGGACTTTGATAATAAGAAGAAATACCTGAAAACAAGAGCTCGGGTCATCCACAAATATCTTTAAAAGTACTCTAAAAAAACCCCAAATGCATTACATCAATATGGCATAATCTCATAAATTCAACTGTGTCAAAATGAAGGAATGGACCACTGTTCCTCCCCCTCTCTTTATAAAAGCTCTTAAATCTACTAAGATCTCTTGTAGAACAAATCAGGCTAAATAATATTACTCAGATCATCCAGATGCAGTCTCTGAGCACTGTGAAAGAGCCATGTGCCCATATAATTCTAGCCAAAACAATTTCCTGCTTAACCAGTTTTAAGGGTGGAGAATGTAATTATAAATCAGAGATGTGGCAGGAATTCAAAGTGATTGCTGAAACAGGCAGGCAATGGTGTGGGGTGTCCCTTTGTGCTGATCTTTTTCTTTGAGTCCCCAAGACAATGCCACAAAACATTCTGGCATCCGGTTTATTGCCTTTAGCTGTTATATTCAGTTGCAAACACCTCCATAATAAATACATAGAGCTGTATGTGCACCATTGCAGATCTGTCTGAGCAAATGAGATATTCCATTTGTTTACAGGGAAAGCACATCCATTAGAATGAAAAAAGGATGCTAGCCTGGAACATTATACTTAACTTTAACTTGAAAAGGAGCAAAAAACCACATTTCTTCTGTTTCTTTCACTATGGATTAATAAAACAGTACAAGTCTTCATTTCCCCTGTTGTTGAAATAACTTGAATGAAACAAAAGAACAATGAAATATCTGCTAAGAAAGTGTGTTTTTTATAGAAAAGCACATGTTGTTTCTATGCTGCCCTTACATTTGACCATCTCCTTTCTGCTTATCCTGACATATTTTCGTTCTAAAGACACTGCTTATCTTCATATATATAGAGAGAGGTAAGTCTATTAATTATCTTTTTAAAATTCCCAAAATATTGGTTAGGCTTTAATTTGTTGATTTATGATATCTAGAGTGTTTCTTTTTAAAAAATTCGTGTACTGTTTGTGATAAAAATATCTCAGCATACCCAGACTTTTTCTGGCTTCAGGCTGATAAATTCAAAGAAATCACTGTCTAAAATCTTGGTTATTGGCTTTGTTATCTGGTCTGTGTTTTCTCAAGACTTAGAGAACTATATGGAACTAGACAATTGACAAAGTTGTTTCATGCCCAGAGTTAAATATTCCTGCAGGTTTTCATTAAAAAAAATATTGACTGCCCCAGTGGGATATTGAGGCTTTGTTTATGAAGATCAAAACAAAAACTATGGAGCCCTTTATGTATTGCATATGACCAAGCACTTTAGTATTCCTAAAGGTATTTGTGGTTTTAGTCTACCTTCTTGCTTGCAGCAACCTGAGTGTTTAGGCAATGTATTCTTATCTTCACTGTCCTTCTATGACAAAAAAACTACCAGAGTGGATGAGAAGATGGCAGTGGGTATTGTCTACCTTGACTTCAGCAAGGCTTTTCACTGTCTCTCACAATATACTCATAAAGTGTGGATTGGATGAGTGGACATTGAGGTCATTTGAGACTTGGCTGCAGAGTAAATCCCAGAGGCCTGCAATCAGTGGCACAGGGTCTAACTGGAGGCCTATCACTGGTGGTGTCCCTCAATACAGGGCCCAGTATTGTTTAACTTATTAATCAATGACTTGGATGAAGAGGTAGATGCCTCTTTAGCAAGTTCACTGACAACACAAAGCTGGGAGGAAGAGCTGATACCCCAGAGTACTGTACAACCCTCTAGAAGGACATCGACAGGTTGGAGAGATGGGCAGAGAAGGACCATCTAAAATTCAACAAAGGGAAATGCAGGGTCCTGCACCTGGGGAAAAATAACCCTGGGCACTAGTACAGGCTGGAAAGCAGCTATGAGAAAAAGGACCTGGTGGATATAAGCCAACAGTGTGCCCTTGTAGCTGAGAACACCAATGGTATCCTAGGCTGCATTAGGAAGAGCACTGTCAGCAGCTTAAGGAAGGTGCTGTTCCCCCCCTACTCAGCCCTAGTGAGGTCACAGCTGGAACGCTGTGTCCAGTTCTGGGTTCCTCCATGCAAAAGACGCACGAAGATCCTGGAGCAGGTCCAGCAGAGAGCAACAAAGATTATTAGGATACTGGAGCCTCTCTCTTATGTGGAAAGGCTGAGGGAGGTGAGCCTGTCCAGCCTTGAGAGATGAATGTGGGAGGACCTAATCAATTTACTTAAGTTGAAGGGAAGATGTCAAGAGGAAGTACCAACCTCTTCTCAGAGGTATCAAGCAATAGGATGAGAGGCAAAGGGCAGAAACTGATGCCCAGGAAGTTTCACCTGAATATGAGGAAGAACTTTTCTGCTGCACTTGAACAGATTGCCCAGAGAGATTGTGGATTCTCCCTCAATGGAGTTATTCAAAAAACCTTCTGCATGCCATCTTGTGTGATGTGCTCTAGGATGACCCTGCTTGAGCAGGGAAGTTGAATCATTGTGGTTCCTTCTAAACTGACTAATTCTGTGATTCTGTGACTCCATACTGCAAGACAAATAAGAAGTGAGTATCATGGTTTAACCCCAGCCAGCAAGCAAGCCCCATACATCCGTTTGCTCACTCCACTACCAGCAGAATTGGGGGAAAACTAGAAAAATTGTAGGTGGTGATAAAGATAGTTTAGTAGGGAAAGCAAAAGCCACACACACAAACAAGGCAAAACAAAGAATTAATTCATTACTTCCTGTGGGTAGGCAGGTAGCCATCCCCAGGAGACCAGGGCTCTGTCACACATAACTGCTACTTAGAAAGACAAATGTTATCTCTCCAAATGTGCCCCCCACTTCCTCCTTCTTCCCCCAGTTTTATATATTGAGAATTATGTCATACGGTATGGAATACCCCTTTTGTCAGTTTGGGTCACCTCTCCAGGCTGTGTCTCCTCCTACCCTCCCATGCATTCCCAACTTCCTTGCCAGTGTGGCAGTACGAAAAGCAGAAAAGGCCTTGGACCTGCATAAGCACTGCTCAGCAATAACAAAAACATCTATTATCAGCACTGTGTTCAGCACAAATCCAAAACACAGCCTGATACAAACCACTGTGAAGGAAATTAACTTTCACCCAGCCAAAATCAGCACAGTGGGTAACAGTCATTTTTATACCAAACAAATATTACACAAATAACAACCATTCACCCACTCAACAGCCAGTATGCAACACTTGCACCTAGTTAAGCCTATTCAATCAGCGTCAGTAGTATCATCAAAGCAAGACTAGTAACAGGAATTTTGAGTGGGTATTGAAGAGATGTGTGCTTCTTCTGAGGAAAAGATTGTGCTTGTCAGTGCTGATACCATGAGAACTTCTGCTGCACTGCAGAAAGCACCTAGGAGCACCTGAGTGCCTTACACTTCTCTTCCTGACTCTCTCTGGGGAGACTTTTCTGTTTTCATCTCACTCACTCTGTCTCTTATCATTCTTGATTCTTTCCCTAGGGTAACCTTGAAGGGAATATATGCCACCAGCTTTAGATTTGAAGAATAAAGCTCTGTGCAAGTCATTCCATTTCAACTCTTTTTTTGAGCAACATTATAAATATTTTCACATCAGCTACATATTCAAGTAAGTTTTATTACAAATGATATATTCATTAAGCTAACTTGTTCAAGAGATGAAAAAATGACTTGGTTCAGAGTTTTCTAATTAAATAAATATGTTTATTATTAACATGAAAATCATATCTTTGTATCACTATCCAGTCAGTGAATAAGCATTCAGCATATCAGAACAGACAATAAAGACACATGACAGTAATTTATGAGCCTCTGTCTGAGCCTTCTGATATGATTATACAACCATAAATGGTACTCATTTAAACCATGGATAACTCTCTGCGAAATAGTTACTTCCAATTCCTAGTTTGTGTTTGATAATGCAGTAACTATTGACTGGAAGATTTTACTTGGTGTAGGTATAGAAGACCTTTTTTGGAAGATCTAATTTGAGGAAGATCTAATTTTCACTCATGAAAGCATCTGCCACCAGGAAGGAACCTTTTCCCACAGATACTTGATGTTTCCCCTTCTCCTGCCTGGCAGAGGAGTTAACTCCCTGAAAAGATAACTTTTTCACAGATGACTTTGAAGGCCCCACAAGGTGGGGCCAAGCAAAGCATTAAGAAGTCTGAGAGAGGAAAAAGCAGTGCATTTTTTCGAGTTTGGTGTACCTGCCGTTATGTTATTTTAGTGTTCTCAGCCTGTAAATAAATTTTCCTAAATTATTCTACTCCTGGAATTTTTGAGGGTATCCATGTTATCTTTCTTCACACTTGGATTCCTAACAGATTCCTAAAAGCTACTGCTGATACTTGACTCAGAGAGACCATGCAATCTAAAGCATTTCTGAATAGAGTACACAGATATTTATCTTTTTTTATTTGCAGAGTGAGCCTGGTTTTGATTTTTCTTCCCTTTTGAATAAGAGCTTTAAAATCTGTGTTCTGTGTTTTATCAAACAATTACAAGAACCTGTTGATCTCCGTTATTAAATGGGGTTAGAAAGATTAGAAACTGTCTTTTATTTTCATTGCCTTGAAATCATGCTCAAGCCAGGACTCATCTAATGTCACAGCTCTCTGGAAATCCAAAACACGTTTAAACTAAATAGCATACAACTTCTTTGGGCTAGATTTAGTATACAAATTCTATTTCTCATACTCAGTCTTCTATCATCCACAAAAAGTCCCACAAACCCAAAACAAACACCCCTTCCTAATAAAATGCAAACCAAAGAAAAACAAACATACAAACAAAGAAAAAAATAGCCAAAAAACCCAAGCCAACCATAAACCCCACAAATATTTAGATTTATTGTTGAAAACAGCCATTGAGGTTTTCAGCACGTGAATTTTAAAATGAAATGGGGCTTGACACTGGATTAAGATTTCCTAACATGAGTCTTATATTAACACCTAAAGTTTTGTGGTGAATTCATTTATGATGTGTAGGTCACCATAGCTGTTTAGTAAGTCCAATGAGGTTATGTAGTCTCTGTCATTAATGGAGGAATTCTGTGCATTTCAGTCCTAAATTCTTTCCTGTTCATTTTATTTTGACAAAGTTTCTAATCTCCAAGAAGGAATTACTCTCCAACTAAATGTATATATTTTCCTCCTCTACAAATCAGAGACTTACAATATTTCGCATATTCTAAACTCATTTTAGGAACCAGATAAACATATCTCTTTTGTATTTCTGTTGAGTAATAGAAGGGTATAACTTAAAAATAAATAAAAGCAGAAATAAAGAGGGTAGAGGCAATGACGTCATTACATTACATTACATTACATTGTGCTGCACTATATTTCATTTGTACCATATTCAACAGAGGAACAAATTTATGATTTTTAAAATACCATTGCAATTTTCATTGGCAAGTTTATCAAAACTATTTTTTTTCTGTAGTAAATAGCTCCTATGGATAAAATACTGAAATTCTGAAGTTCTTTCAGTGGTCATTTGTTTTTAAAATGTTCATTATTCCAGGATTAAAAGGCGCATGGGGTGCAAAAGTATATCTTAGATATGTTTGTTAGATCACTTAAAAAAACTTATTATCTGACTGTCAGTTTGTGAAAAAATACACTGGCTAGACAAAATTCTGAATTTCTTCACTCTGAAACAGACATTTATTTGTGTTTTGCAAGATGTTAGGTTAGGTATTCTATCCATGCTTCCTTCTGTCATTCACCTCAGAATCTTGCAAGAGACTCTATTACAGATCTTACAATGTTTTTCAGTCTGATAACAAAATGTCTTTATATTTGCATTTTTAATATATATTTTATATATATATATATGTACACATACACATACAAATATGTATATATCAGGCATTTTTATGAGAAACCCTTTATGGAATCAGAATAGGAAAATAACCAGCTTTTACTTCACCTGCAGAACTGAAATCATGTGGACTTGAAACAGGTGTCAGAGAAATGACTGTGTTCCATCTCAGGGATCATTATTGTACAATTAAAACATTAATGCTCACGACTGTTAGATTTCATAGTGCATTTCTGCATGTTATTGCATTCATTGTTGTTCAGCTATCACACAATAAGTACTTGGTCTGCAAACAGATAAGGCACTTAAATCCTGATTAATTGTCCCTATAGGCAGTTGCATATGAAATGAAGATGATATTAAATAGCAAACACCTTTCTTTATTCAACTTCTGTATATTCACAGAGCTTTCATTTTTACCATTAAGCCTAGACAGCTAAGGACCATATAAACTCTGTTGGGGATCCTGACTGGAGATAAGTGCATTCCTGCAATTACATAATTAAGCCTAGAAGAGAGAATGGCTTATGATTTACTCTGTAATCTATTGCATGTGACTCCCACTCAACTGCTAGTTTTGACTTTCATTTTTGGGCATTTAATTGTCCCTTAGCATGAGTGCAAGAGTAGCCTAGGTAAGTAATTTGGGACTGTAAATGCTTGCAAATGGCAGGACTCCTAAAAATTATGTGGTGCCCTGTACTGTGAACACTTAACTTAGCATCCACAAAGCTTCTTCTGTGTTTTTGTGGGTGTACATCTCAGTTGTTTGCAGTTTGTAAACAGCATATTAAAATCTCAGACACTTGAAATCTCCTTGTTATTATTGCAGGGCATCTTCTTTTTCTTTCTTTTTTTTTTTTTTTTTAATTAATTTTAACGCCGGGATTTGTGCCATAAGTGCAAAAAGTAATCCGAGGTAACAACTTTTTCTGGCAAGAGAAGTCTAAATCTTCTAAAAAAGTGTAATAAATTGAATCTGAGGGTCTCATACATACATAAAAAGAAGACAGCTACATTAACACAATGCTTTTTAAAGTAATCTGGATGTTCCATCAGGAAGCCTTTCTGGTCTGTGGAGATTTCCCAACACGTAGCTCTGTATTAATGGCTTAAATCAGGACGTGCTAAATTGTCTGAGTGACAGTATCTTAATTTCTGCACAACTGCTGATTGCTTTATTTCCCTTCTTGAGGTTCTCAGGATATGTCTTAATTGCACAATGTGCTGCCATTCACATATGTTGATGCAAACAGTAGATTAAAGATGCTACAGATACTACAGATTCTAAATGATTCTAAGATTCCGTAAGTGCAAAATACAAAGGTCTAGAGAAAATGTAAGAGCAACAAGACATGAAGCAATCTTCTGATAGTGTTTATGTTAGAGTGGTAACTCCTACTAAATCTACTACTACTAAAAAAATAGAATTGCTTTAAAGAATTAAATCAACATTGCAAAAGGTCAGTCATAATTATACAGTGAAGGAAATGTCAGTAAGACTTGAAGGGGGACTGAGTAGCCCATTTTCCAACCCTATGACAAATACAAATGTTGATCTATACCAAAATTTGTTATCTTACTACAGTTTTTCCTTTGAGCTACTTTATATAATTTGACACCACTTGCTGAGGGAAAACAAATGTCCAGCAGAGTCAAAATATATATGATTTTCCAAATACAATTTTCCCTTTTCCTTAATTAATGCAGAGACTGATGGAGCAACTTTCAGATACATACAGTGCTGCATATTTAAATACTTTTAATCGTAAGAAAAATGGGACTTTCATATAAAAATATATTCCTAAAATTTTTATGCTACAACAAAAAATGGAATTAAGAAACAGAGTCAGGGTTTCAGCTACAAATCACTATAGGTAATACCAAGAAGTTTTGAACTACAAAATTCCCAATGGACATTCAGAAACATCAAAGAGATCAGGTGTGAGCAAATTTCATAATTCTCACATAAGGAAGCATCCTAAACTCATGATGACTTAAACTCATGATGACTTAAACTCATCATGGTGCACTAATAGATAAACAAAAATATATAAGTATCTAAATACATTTCTCTCTCATAGGAAGAGTGCTTAGTTCTAACATCATTTTGGGTAAGTGCTCTAATTAATAAGTTGTTACAGGCTATAATGTAAGTGTAAAGACAAGAGTAAATAAAAGATGCTGGTAGAAATGAGGTCTACATTTAATGAAAAAAGGGTTAATAGGTCTCTATACAACACATTACTCAATGTGTTTAAAGAGTTTAGGAATAGTTAGTTTAAGTGGCATCAGGATCGTTCGGTATCCTACTAAGCCCTTTTTTTTGGATCTCTGAATCTCCTGAAGAGGTTTGTAGAGAGCCTGAGTATCAATCGGGATGTGCGGATTGCATACCCCAGCAAGGGCTGGTTTTATGTCTCTGCTGCCCAAATTTCATTATCTTTCATTATGATCCATTTTCAGATTGGCTCATTGTCTGTATAC
>WEIV01003546.1:0-14834 GCA_013390005.1 Calyptomena viridis
TTGTTTGTTCTTTAAAAGTAAAAATAAAGCCATGTGGGTGAACACGTAGCTTGGACCTGGGATTTTACAAGGGTCACTAAGGCAATAGTGATTCCTCAAAGCTCTTTTTAAATCCAGGGATTGCTCCAAGTTAATGCTGGGGGAACAGCAAGCAAAATAGATTTTTGGTGTTTTATTTTGCTGTTTAAGCAGTATAAATTTTTCTTCTAAGAAACACACTGGTATTTTATTTGATTTAAATGAGAGAGATTGACATTTATTGTAAGCATACAGAGAATTTGAACAAGTTAGCAAAGAGGTTGCTGCATCCATATGTGTGTTGCTTCAGGCATTACTTGAATCTGTTCAATGAAGCAAATGCCTAGTTTTAAATATTCCACAGATTTGAGAAGATTTGTGAGAGCTGTCTGTGTTTAGAACAGACATTTGCCTAAAGAATAAACAACTGTAATGACTCAGAGCATTTTAAATCTGAATAATTTTTTCAACACAATGTAACTCATCTTCAAACAGTAGCAAATTAGGCGGTGGCAAACTAGATACCATTTTCAGAACTAGTAACTTAATACATATACTCAGAACATGTGTAACCCTCAGAAGCTGGCAAAATTTGAATGTTTGGTTGCAATATCCAATATCTGTTGTATCTTTTCAAAACTTTAACATATATTAATGTTCTTTTACCTACAAACAAACTCACAAAATTTTCTTTTAAGATGTCCTTCATTGGAAAAGCTCATGTTCAAGAAAAATCTCAGAAAAGCACAGAACTCTTTCATGGATATTTTTACTAACAAAATCCTCTGTAGGTATGCAATAGTTAAAAGATACCTAGATGAAGGAAACTGCAGATATGTCAACATATTCCTTTATAAAATAAAACTGATGAGTGAATGTCAATGCTAATTCACTAGTATTTTCAAAGGGCTGTCCTTGGTAAAATCCTGTCAGGTGCCTAAGGACCTCAGTACAGATGAACTTGAAGTCCTGGGCATGTTGGGTGTCTGCTCTAAAGCAATAGCATTGCTAATGCTACTTACTGAAAGGAAATCAATAAAACCAGTAGTTCTGTGGCCTTTGTTTCATAATGTAATGTAAGTTCTTGGAAATTCATGGAGATTCACATTTTCCATTTACTTCCTTCTTTTAATTTTAATTTTGACTTTGTCTCTTCTGTTTCCATGTGAATATTTTTGTAGTATTTCAATTGTTTCAAAACTCAAAAAAAAATTTTCTTCCAAAGTTTTCAAATTTTGTCTTATGACCCTAGATGAGAGTCTTTTCATTTGTGTGACTCCCTTCAGGACTTTGACTAGGTGTTGACTTAAAGAGTTCTTTAAAGTTTCTGTAGGTAACACTAGCTGTCTAACACCACTTAAAAAGATGTTAGAGAACCGGATGTAACTGAAAAAGCTAGGAAGTTGACATGAAATGGCCTATTAACACAAAATCAAATTCTGAATTTTAAAATGTGTAGGTAGAACTAGAAGATGTAAATCAGTGCTAGCGGCAGTTGAACAACATAATTTGAGAGTCCGTTAACAGTTAGTCATACAGAGCATAAGGTGAGGCGCTGTAGTGTTTGGGCAGGGTCGTGGTTCCTGTATCAGCGGTGTTTGCGGCGGGCAAAGAAACGCACAGACACTCTCTTCTGGTGGAGAATCTGGCATCTAATTCATTTAATTGTGTAATCTTAAATCATTTTATTGTGACAAAACATCAATTTTTATACTATAAAATGGTTTACATTTTTCCAAATGTTTACTCCTGTTAGATATCTATAACTTTACCCATAGGTTCCCTGAAGGTCAGTCTCAAACCAATCAACTGAGGGTTAAAAGGTCCATAACCTGTCCACACACCTTCAGATCCAATCAGGGATCTGGTCACTCGGTGTTCACACATGTTTCCCAAATATGGTGTGTTTCCATTGTCCTGTTCCGGTGAAGGCCTTTGTCCAAATATGGATTTCTTTTTCCTGCATCTCTGTCAGCTACAAGCTGCCAATAGCTTAAACATGTTTTTTTTAAGCCATTCTATCCTAAACTGCCACATTTCTGTCACAGGCTGCCACAATGCATTGTGCTGGTTCAGTCAGGATAGAGTTAATTTTCTTCATAATAGTTGGTATGTGGCTATGGTTTGGGTTTGTGCTGGAAACAGTGTTGATAACACAGGTACATTTTTGTTATTGTTGAGCAAGGGTGCACACAAATTCAACGCCTTTTCTGCTCCTCACACCTCTCCACCAGTGAGCAGGCTGGAGGTACACAAGGAGGGGACACAGCTGGGACAGCTGACCCCAGCTGATCAAAGGGATCTCAGACCATATGATGTCATGCTCAGCATATAAAGGTGGGGGAAGAAGAAGGAAAGGACACCAGCATTGAGAGTGATGACATTTGTCTTCCCAAGTGTTGGGAGAAAAGAATTAAAAGTGGAAGAATGGAAGGAGAATGGTAGATTTGCTCGAGTGGCCTTGCAGCTGGGAATACCTAGGCCTTGAAAATAACAGTGTGGGAAATCCCATATATTATGCCTACTGCTTTTTGCCTTCTGTCTGTTTTGAGAAGTAGAATTTCTGTATAGGGATAACAGAGCTGTTTGGAGAGACTTGGAGGCACTCTCACAGACATACTTGAGCTCATTGTTTTGGGAGAGAGAATATCAAATCTCAGATATCATAAAAAGCACAGTATGGTGATAAAAAAACATGTGTGGGCCCTTGATAATTGGTGCAAACAGCAGGCCCATCACCTGCTAGAATTGAACTGAGACTCACAGTGCCTGCATTTCCACTTTTGTGTCTCTGCCCAGGTGTTGCTTCAGTATCCTCTGCAAGGTAATGAAATAAATTTACTCTTTGCATTTCAGCTGTGGCTTTTTGGTTATTCTGGCTGCATGCCTGTGCCAACTCACACACCAAGTCACTGTTACATGTAGTGGAACACTCTTTTCCTGGAGATGTCTGAACACCTGTTTGCACATGGGGTTCTTCACTTTTATGCTTCTGATTCTCTCCACCATCCCACCAGAGGGTGAGTGAGCAAGTGGCTGTGTGGTGCTAAACTGCTTCCTGGGATTAAACCATGATAAGCATTCACAGTAATTTCAAGTATTTGTGTCTGAAAATCTATGATCTCACTTTATTAATTTGTGTCTCTGAAATGGAATAGATAGCATTGTTTGTATACTTATATGATTTTACTCTTCAAAGGTTTCGTATATTTAATTTTAAAAAATACAAATGTTCCAAATCCTTAGTGCTAGAAATAGGACATTGTGTTCTTCAAATACATATGTATGCCAACAATAGAGCTCTTACAGAAGGGCCACAGTTGATTTAGCACTTAGATTCCACTAGAAATTGCTTAGAAAACCAGCCGTTATTGTATGACGTACTTGACACTGTGGATAGAGTGAACTTCTGCAGGCATGAGCATGAGAATTCTAGTTGTCGCTAACTTATGACTGACAGCATAAGATGGCTAAATGATTAACTTGATGTTTGCATGCCTTGAAAACAGATAATAGATAACACTGAAATCTGACAGTATATTCAAGGCAACACACATAAAATACACTAATGTGGCATTTAAACTGGTCAAGACTCAGCATTGTAAGGGAATGCTTTTCTGTGTCTTCTACATCCTGCCACAACTAAAAGTTTCAAGGTCTTATTTTTCACTGTATTATCAAAGTTAAGAAGAGGAAAGTAGCCTTTTTAAAGATTTGAGATTCACAGGCTATACATTGTACTGTTTGATTCTGACAGTATGAACATGTTTCCTGTGTCCTGGAGTATATATATGAACTTATGAGAGGGATTTATTTGTTTGTTTGTGGTTGGCTAAGTTAACAAATTTGCAGTGTAAGATGTCTGTCCAAACCTTTTCTTTAATTAAATTGTCTGAAGACAATGGTGTAATATGGATGTAAAGAAAAGAGCAAGAAATTAACAAATCTCATATGTTTTTGTTAATCTTGTGTTGTAGTCAATACAACTTTCTAAGTTTACATTTAGCAAAGGAATAACATCTTTCAAGATTTGATGCCTGAAGTTAATTCTGAAAAATTTCTGTTAGATAACGAGTGGATAACTAGTAGCTCTTGACCAAGAGTTATACTTTAACTAAGTGTAAATATGACATTTGCAGTGATTATAACAACACTATTAAATATTAGTGGAAAATTGAAGATTGGTTTGGGGTTTAATTTGTTTTGGTTTGGCTTGACTTTTTGTGTTTGAGACTTTCCTTGTTCCATTAACTGTTTCTTGTTTATTTGTTTGGGGGAGTGTTAAGTTAAAATTCTCGAAGGTAGGACTTGCTTTCATTTTGTTTCATGTCTTCAGATGGAAAGAGCATCAAAAATTCTGCTGAATTTGAAATCTACAGAACATAGAAAATAATGGTACCCTTTGGAGCTTGAAATAAAAGCAATTTAGCAGAAAAAAATGTCACTCTCTGAGATAAACAAATGGTAAGATTTAGAATAGAAAGCTCTTGTAGTATTTAACCTAATTATATTTTTGTATAATGCAACTATTCCCATGTTAGAAACAGTGTCTCAGTTAATTTTAAAATAATTACATACAAGACAAATTTTCTTTTTAATGGAAGTGGATTTAATAATCTTTACACTTACAGATCACATATTGTGCATGACTCAATTATTTTTTCTCATCTATAAATCTAAGAAACCTTTCTATTTCAGTTTTTTCTCCATGTCTGACAAAAGTTTCAGTATTACTTATCTGTTTAATGAAACTATTGCTATTTTACAAAAATATTAGAGGTTTTTGCTTGTTATTTCACTCCTTAATCTTGTTTAACCATTGAAAATCTTCAGAAGAGGAAGATTTTTCCAGTTGTAGCCTGTGTTTTTTCCCCCCCCAGTTGAAGCTTTTTTTGCCTAACAAAATTCTCAGTTATTATCTCAAATCACAAAAAAATCACCTTTAGTCATACCTTCCTTTGCAAGTGGAGTGTGTGCATTACTTTTAGGTTTGACAATACCAGCAAGGCTTGATTTTGGTAATGAGTGATTCCAGTGTACCTACATCTCGCATTTGGTGTCAAAGGAACATTCAAAGTTTTCAAAGATACTTTTTGTTTTAATTTCTAGACATTTCATCATTAACTCTCAATTCAAGTCTCTTGGTACACACCATAAGTTGGATTTTCAAAGAAGCCTGAATACCTCTAAAGGTTCAGCACTTAGTTCCTTTTAACATCCTCTGAAAGTCTCTATCTGAATCTGATTTTGTCACTAGGGAACCTTGATTATTCAAGGGACTTTTCATATTTGCTCTTCTGTTAGCTATCCAACTATCTATATAGAGTTGCCTTTTCAGGCAACTTGCCCAGAGACAGCTTCGTTTTAATCCTTCCTCACACTGAATTGGGTGTTTCACATCTCATTCTCCAGATAACTTCATTCTGCCATATTTTTCCCCCTCATCATTTTTCCCCCCACATTTATGGTGTCGTTAGAAGTTTGTTTGTCTAAAGTTTGTTTGATATTATTTACAAGAATTATATAATTGCATATGTGGGTTTATAAAAATCAAATTTTTATAGCTACTGATGTCTTTGGAATTAAGGAATTGAAACATCTATAGTTTTTATTCTGAAAAACTGTGTTTAAACTCAGTACATTTTTCAGAATAGTCATGTTTTATTTGTATCCACATTAGAAATATATTCCTAGTCCTTAGACTCTTCCAGAATGTAAATGGCACCACTGCCAAGTATGATTGAAAAGGTTGTTGTGGGCTTCCTGGGCTCCTTTTATCTGCAAGCACTTGGGTATGAGTTAGCATTGGTTTGTATCTGCCAGCAACCTCAGATTAAAAGCTCAGCATGTGAGGCTGCCTCATACCTGATGTTGCTGAAGACTGAGTTTTTTTCTGTGCTGCAATATGAGATAGGACAATGCAAGAATGATGACAAAGAGGCTCAAATTCTCACATGGAAGCCCTCCTTGGGTTATGGGCTGGCTCTACTAGCAATAGAGCCTTTTCCATCATTAAGTTGATAAAAATGCCTTAATTTATTCATATTTGACTTTGCTAAGAAAAACTGGGACTAGTGTATAATTTTTTACATCCAACCAATTTTTTTGAAGCCATCAAATATTGTAATGCAGCTGAAGAATTAAAAACAACACCTGGAGAAACACTCTTTAGAGTCTTAACTAAGTCCTATTATTTAAGCCTTATATTACAGCTAGGTATAGCTTGATGTTCTCCTTAGATGACGTATGGATGATGAGAGGTAGAGCAGAAACTGTTCAGGTTTCAGCAGTTTCTTAGAGATTCATTAATTTATTCTCCAGCACTGTGGAAAGCTGGTGTTGTGAAAAGGCAACCATAAACATCTGAGAGGCAGAGTTCTGTGGAGAGAGCAGGAGTTATGCTGAGAGATGACATCAGCAGCTTCTGGTGTCCTTGGGAAGCTGCCTTGGCTTTGTACCTCCTTCCTTTGGCAGTCTGGAGGAGGATTTAGCCAAAGCCCCTGCAGGCTGCAGAATGGTTAGGTAGAGCTGACACATGGGGAAATAATCACAAGAATGAGAAAAGAGCCATCAGGAAATGAGGTCAAGATGAATAAATGGAAGCACGTGCGTCTGCCTGCAACAGTTAGGAGTTGCTGATCTGGTTTACGTACCTTCCTTCAGGAAAAAATATCTTCTTTAGAATTTTTACATCAGAAAACCAGGTATATTAGCTCCAGGTAAAGCTTTTTAAATCCCACTCTTGAAATACACTCTGAATAATATTCTAATTTTATGCTTTTATTTACCCATGAATCTTTCTTTGGGCTTCAGTGCCACCAACACAGAGTTTACTTTTCTCCTCATATTGATGGACTGCAGATATTGCTTTTACTATATTAAATCCTATACTCAGCTTAGATAGTTTGAATTTTCTTGCCGTCTTCAAAATTCTATCAGACAACACAGCAAATAAAGATGAATTAATATGATTGATATTGATCATGACATATCAACTTTGGACTCCAGCATGGAATTTGAGCAATGCAAACACTACAAATAGATGTTCAGCAAATGCACTTTTTGGGCTGGGATGATAACTTTATCAAAAATTTGTTAAATGCAATACCACTAGAACAAAATAACAACGTCATCTTCAGCAGTATTCAAGATTCTGATTTTGTGCATTGTAGACTTATGAATCTGACTGAAACAAAAGCAAATTACACTCTGACATATGCATTTAATAAATAACAAATGTTTGTTCCTGCTAGCAAAATAGCTATGGCTCATATGTATTTATTTTGTGAATAACTTTTCACTTGTCTGCATCAATAATTTGCAACTCATGGAGTATTTAGAAGTTTTGATTTGGATGTTTGTCTTATTTGATAAATGATTGGTAGATATTAATTCTATACTTGTGTTGATGATATAAACATTTAAAAGAGGAGAAAACAATATTGATTATTTTTATCAGTGTTAAAAGAAACAAAAGCAACCAAAACATAATTTGAATTGGGTATCTAGTTCTCTTTAAACTTCTCAGAAAATGAGACACAGCAAGCATAGCTCCATAGGGCCATGGTGTTGTTGATGCAGATCTGTGTGTGCAAACACAACCAAATCTCCCGAAGGGATCCACAGTCAAACGTCTGTCAAATCAAACAGATCATTGGAGTTCACGAAGGCTTAATGTCAGAGATGAGAGCAGTTCATATCTGATCTGACACGAAGTTAAAGTGGCAAAGGCAATCTAACACAGCATCAAACATGACAGAAAAAAGTTAAACTTTCAATCATTTTTAGTGTCTGAAGCAGCTGGGAGGAGGGAACAGATGCAAACCCAGTTCTTCAAGTCATAGGAAGCAGCACTTGTGACCTAGAGCTGGAAGACTTAAGTCTGCATTTGCTATATTCTTGAATATACTCTAGTCAAATTCAGGGACAATATAAACATAGGAACACACTACTTATCCCGATGAGTTTGAACCCTAAAGAACAGAGCAAAGACACATACATATCAGAACACAAAGGAAACAACTTCCATGTGAGAGATGAGCTATCATCCATGTGGTGACGTAGGTTTACTAAGTGATAGGTACACGCCATGATGTTCCAAACTTCATTCCTGTAGGGATTAGTTGTATGGTGTATTGGATTTGCACGACAAGGTTTTTGTAGCAGAGTGGCTACTGGGGTGGCTTCTGTAAGAAACTGCTAAAAGCTTCCCTCATGTCTGACAAAGCCAATTCCAGCTGGCTCCAAGACAGATCCAATGGTCATCAAGGCCCATCCCATCAGCAATGGTGATAGCACCTCTAGGATGAAAGGGTTAAAAAGGGGACAATAAACCCTGTGCAACCACAGTGGCAGCCGGAAAGAGGACTGAGAGTATGTGAGAGAAACAATGCTGCAGACACCAAAGTCAGGGGAGAAGGAGGGGGAGGAGGTGTTTTAGGCACCAGAGAAGAGATTCCCCTGCAGGCCACAGAGAACCCTAGGTTGGAGCAGGTAGATACCTGAAGGAGGCTGTGGCTCCTTAAGAAGCCTATGCTGGAGCAGGCTCCTGATGGGACCTGTGACCCCACTCCAGAGCAGGTTTGCTGGTAGGACTTGTAATCCTCAAGGGACCCATGCTGGAGCAGTCTGTTCCTGACAGAATACATCCTGTGGAAAGAACCCCCGCTTGGAGAAGTTTGTGAAGAACTGTAGTTGGTGGGAAGGACTGACATCAAAGTAGTTCATGGAGGACTGTCTCCTGTGAGAGGGACCCTATGCTGGGGCAGTGGAGGAGTGTGTAGAGTTCTCACCCTGAGGAGCAAGCAGCAGCAGAGACAATGTGTGATGAACTGAGCACAACTCCCATTCCCTGTCCCCTGCTCCTCTTGTCAGGATGAGAAAATAGGGAGTAACACTGATGCCGGGAAGAAGGGCGGGTGGAAAGTGTTTGTAAGATTTGGTTTTGTTTCTCTTTCAACTACACTGATTTGATTGGTAATAAGTGAAACAGATTTCCCTGAGTTGAACAGCAACAGTAACTGCTGAGTGATTTCTCCCCGCCCTTGTCTCAACCCGTGAGGCTTTCATTCTGTTTTCTTCCTCCTGTACAGCTGAGAAGGGAAGTGATAGAATGACCAGTGGGCAGCTGGTGTCCAGTCAGGGTCGACACACCATACAAGGCTACATGAGTAGCTACATGAAATTTAGTGGAATGGCAAATCCCATTGACTTCTAGTTAATGATGTCTTTCCTGAATCTATGTCTCAATGAGATTTAGGTGTGCCTAATCTGCTCCAGCAGTTTAGGAAGTAGGACCCCAGGGCCCACTGTATCAACTCCCAACAAGCTGGCTAGATATAGGCATTATGTGATTTTGAAAACTGAGACAGGGTCTCATCCAAGAGGTTACAACTTCTTTTTCATCACTTTGCATCAAAAGGTCAGTCTTTGGAACATGTGATATGATTAAGGTTTTGGGGACCAAAGAAGATTTCTGTTGCATCCCATATTGTATTCAGAAAGATCTGTGAAATGTGGAAAAACACTTTTCCTTGGACATATTGGAAAACATCTGTAACAATCCAACAGAGAAAGGTATCTAATGTATCTCTCTGCCTAATTTTTCTTCTTACTCCTTCCTAAAAATTTTTATACGCATTATTGCCTACCAATAGCCAAGGTTTGGTAACTCATTATTTCCTTTCTGAAACTTTCCACATGATCTCCTACTGTTAAGAATTTAGGCCTGCCTAGTTCAAACTGCCCATCACAAGGATCTTTTTTGTTGTTTGTCATCTTTTAAAAATCTAATGCCTAGCTAAAATTCAGTATCCTTCTCACCAGGTCACTTTAACATTTAAGCTACCCTCCTCCAAACTGGCACTCATTCTTCCTCTTTTCTCCCTTCTTCTTTCCATGATCTTCACAGTAAGAACACAGTAAGGCTCACAGTAAGAACATCCTCTAACAGATAGTCAACAGAATTGACACAGGAGACTTCTACGTAAAATGCAGAGTATCTAGTATGGAGATATATCACATGGATTTTTTTTTTCCATTGCAAAACCAAAACACTTTAGTTTGTTTTAATTGCCATAGCATTTAACATTTACAAGTATGTTTCAGAACTCCCTTTATAATAGACTTATTATAATAAGTGAACACTTTTATCGACGAAAAATTCATCTGACAAATATATCAAGTACTACAGAATGTGCTATTTAAGTTAGATTGCTAGATAGAGAGTGTAGCAGCTGAATCAGGAATTTTAGACTCTTTTGAATCTTCGTCCAGAAATGCATTCTTATTATGGAAATTTTATGCATATAGTAAAATTGTATGGTGTACCAAGGATGAAAATGAGGCAGTGTACTGGTTTTTTCTGGGATATAATGAATTGTCCTTATAGCAGCTCCTGCTGGTTTTTGTTTGGGATTTGTGATCAAAACAGTGATGATAACACAGTGATATTTTTGTTATTGCTGATGGGTGCTTACAAGGTGTCATGGATTTTCTGTTTCTCATATTATGTTGCTAGTGAGTAGGCTGGGAATGAGCAAGAAATTTGAAGAGGATACAGCTGAGACAGCTGACCCCAGCTGACCAAAGGGATATGCCATACCATATGAAGTCATGCTCAACAATAAAAGCTGGGAGAAGGAGAGGAAGTGGGGGAGCAATGTTCAGAGTGATGACATTTTGTCCACGTGAGTAACCAATAGGCATGACAGAGCCCTGCTTTCCTAGGAATGGCTGAACACCTGCCTACCCTTGGGAAGCAGTGAATGAATTCCTTGTTTTGTTTTGTTTTCTTTCGCTTTTGCTTTTCTTCATATATTAAACTATCTTCATCTCAGCCCATGAATTTTCTCACTTTTGCCTTCTGATTCTCTCCTCCATCCCACCTCAGTGAGACTGAATGAGTGGCTGTGCAGGGCTCAGCTGACTATATGGGTTAACCCACAACAGACAGAAAAAGATGGTGTCTTTTATCTCACCAGATATATTTGCATCTGAAATTTTTGCAGTTTTTCAACTCTGTCATTGCTTCAAGTGACATTAGAAGCAGATAAAATGCTCTTATGGACTCTGTTAGACTTCCAATCCTCAGCAAAAGGTTATCTAAAGGACTTGCTACAGATGAGATTATGCTTTTGATTACTAGCCCTTAAAAGATTTTTCTACTATAAACTTCTCCCACTGCTTTTTATACTTGTGTAAAGGTTTATCATCTACATCCCCTTGTGTCAGGATTCCACAGATTTGCTATGAGCTATGAAAAGTTTCTATTTTGTTTGGTGGTTTGATTTTAGCTACATTACTTTGACATCCCTAGTCTTTCTTGGACTAGTCCTTCCTTTTTTATCTTCTCGGTGTAACATATGACTTCACTGTTTTTACACCTTATTAATTCTTTCTTTTCCCATTTTGAATAACCTTTACGACTGTCCTGGATTATCGCTCTATTTTTTTCCTGCTTCCTTTTTGGGATTGTTCTGCGGGTACTAGAAACTGCAAAGAATACCCAGGATAGCTTTATACAATATCATATAATATTATAATATTTGCTGTATTGTTCTTTTCCTTTGTTAAAATTCTATTTTCTTTTTTACTGCTCCTGAGTATTGAGTTGATTATCACTGAACAGTTTATTACAGGCCCATTCTAAAGGTCTCATTCCTGTGCAGCAAAAGTAATCTTGGAGCTCATCACCTTGTATATAAAATTAGTATTGTTTTTCCTCATATGCATCAGTGCGCATTTACCTACCCTAATTTCACCTGCCATTTCATTATTAGTTTCTTTCTTCTGCAGTTCAGTTGCCCTTGTTTCTGTTACCTTGAACAACTAACTATCCTTAGCAAACTTTGTCTTCTCATGGCTTCCCCCTCCTTTTCTTCAGATGATTTATGAAAGTGTTGAAAAGTCCTGAAACAGCAAAGATCCTGTATGACTTAACTTTATTTATTAGCTAACTAAATTTGAAGTTCTAAAACTATATTAAGCTCTTTATGTGTTTCCCTGTCAAATTTTTTGTCCTTCTTTAACAATATAGGTGCTGAATTTTATTCAAGTGCTCATGTATTACTTAAATAGCAAATTTTTAACAACCTTTAGCATATATGATCAGTCAAGGATATAATTTGACAGACTTCCTTGAGCCATGTGAGATTTTTTTTCTGCTTATCTTGACTCTCAGTATTTTTCACGGAGACAATTTACAGAGCTTTATGGTTCTCCAGAGATTTTGATGTGATATGATGTGATATGAGTGGAAGCAGTTATCAACAATATAAATAATGTAGATAGATAGCACTAGCATTCATTATGTGTTCAGTTTCCATATTGTGTGGTTGTGGACAATGTTCATGTGGGTAGGTTGATCCTAAAGTTTCAATGAAACCATTAGAAAGACTTGAATTATCTTCATTTCAGACTTAAATGAAGAAAATGTCTCATGAGCTAGAGGTATAAATAAATTAAATAGTCTTAGGAAATCCATTGAGATAATATTCAAAATTTTAGATTCAGTTGCAAAAATGCATCTCTAAAAATTGTTGCATCAAGGGATCCATTAACGTACACATTTTTGCTGATAAATCTTGCAGTATGTGGTAATTGTAATAATACAAATAGCCTTTGTTCACCTGTTGATAAATGGACAATTCTGAAAACTCTGTACCTAAGACCAATGATGAAGCGCACTTGGAAGGATCCTTAAAAAGATGCCTATAAGGCATCATCGAGTCAATGAAAAGCCCAGGAACCTTTGGGAAAAAAAATGCAAAAATATACAGGGGGAGTAGAAGGAGTGAAGGAGTGTCCAATGTCACCAAAGTTGAAAAGGTACAATAGCTGAGAAAGTGGGCAGAGATCATAAGCAAAAACACTTTTGTCACAGCAGAGGATCTGAACTCAGACCTAAGATCACTCCAGTAGAGCTATTCAGTACATTGAAGTGGTCTTGTGAAACTCTGGTT
This sequence comes from Calyptomena viridis, assembly GCA_013390005.1. Taxonomy (NCBI): domain Eukaryota; kingdom Metazoa; phylum Chordata; class Aves; order Passeriformes; family Eurylaimidae; genus Calyptomena; species Calyptomena viridis. Next base: position 12,981 of record WEIV01003546.1, read on the forward strand.
AATAAATGTGTGTACATGAACGTTCAGAAGGGTTGTGTGCGTGTATGTGTGTGCTATGCAACTTCTCTTCTGAAACAAACAAATGCAGCCTGTCATTGAGGATGAGCAGTATGGCAGACAGAGTGGAATGCTCCATTTCCATGAAGGGGTCAGTGACTGTGAATATGAAACATAACCTAGGGGCCAAGGTGGGAAGTGCTGCAGGATGGGGAGATGTGGGAAGTCCCACAATATAGGAGATTCTGGAAATCTGGCAAGTGCCAAAATATGTAGATCTTGAATAGATGTGTGACAAAAGTTTATTGAAAAAGGTTTTTTAGAAGTGCCTAGTTTGACAGTTTTTCCTATAGATAAGAGTATGGAGTAGGTCATACAATGACACTTTTAGCCAGTTTGGATCAAAACTCAACACTAGGGCTATGTTTTTGGGTGACTGATTCATGTTCTACCATTTTTTAGCATTTATGAATCTGGGTATTTGGCACTTTTGGTTGCACTAGATTAGACTGTTACATTACAGTTTGATTCAAAATGTTACTTTAAAATATATCTGTTAAATTCATTTAATTTGGCAGGTTCACAAACCTTCACAGTAGCTCTCTCCTGTAAGACTTTTCTGTTTGCAAGTAGAACATCAAGGATAATATCTGGAAATTAAGATTTAAGGTGGTCATAATCTTATTTGAACAATAGAAATAATCACATCAAGCTAATTCTACGGATTGTAGATTCAATCACTTTTAATACTTTTTTGAAATGTGTTTTCACACCAGGGATAGGTGACAGTACATTTAATGGGGGAAAAATATAATATCTGAAGAATCAGGTGGGTTTTTTTGTTTTATTGTGCTTTAGAAAACTCATTTTAAGATCACTGGGATTTGCCCAAACGATTCCCTTAAAATTGATCAAGGACACTGATGTCTGCTGTTAACACTTTTGCAAAAACCACAAAACAGAGAAACAGAAATATTTTATGTCAACAATAATATTTTCATTAAGATCGAAACATCCTACAGGAACTTGCAGAATTTATCCAAATTTCAGACAGAAAAGGCCACTATATTTTTCTATTTCTATATGACATTAAAAGACTAGATTTAAAACTGTCTGCATGTTACTGGTGCTGATGTATGTTGCATCTTGTCCATGCTTTATTTTTATGCTAGCAAAACAAAATGGTTTTTCATTATGAAAGTGAATAACGGAAGTAAATAGTTTCAGAACAGAATTATTTTAGAATAACCATTATGCAATGATTCATAATCACTGATTCACAGTAGTTTTTACAGAGTTTTTAGTTTTTTAGGTTTGGGCTTTTAAAGTTGCTGGAGTGTGTTCCGTATGCTCAGTGGAACATAACCTGTTTTCCACTAAGTAAGTTCTATATCGACAAAACTGAATATTCAAATTGTTATCCAAACTCCTATAAACATCACAGTATATTTAAAATTAGTAGAATGTTGTCATGGTTTGACTCTGGCTAAAAGCCGAGAGCCCACACATAGATCTAAAATTTCTCAGAGAAGGGAAAAAAACCCCCCCGACTTTTGTGATAAGGATTGCAAGCAACTGTTTATTAACTACTTCACACAAGCAAAACAGGCTCTAACTTAGAATGTTAAGAATTTACTACTACTACAACTACAACTACTACTAAAATCAGAGCTTAAGAGTTTAAGGGTGAGCAGTTTGATAGTTGTTACAGACACTTTCTCCCCCCCACCCCTCCCTTTTAAGATCCTTCACCTTCCCCCAACAGCTCGGGAAGGCAGATGTATGGGGGGGGTTACAATCAGAGGTTTTCTTTGCTGCTGTTCAGAAGAGTGAGAGAGTCCCACCCCAGCTTTCCTC
>WEIV01003546.1:14863-33681 GCA_013390005.1 Calyptomena viridis
CACAACAAAGCCTCTCTCCTAGCCCCCCCAGCTAATAAAAACTCTGGCTACTTAAAACCACAACAAATGTGCAGAAAACAACTTACACTTCCAAATCTCAATAATACTCTAAATCTGCTACTTATTATAGAGAAACTCTGAGAATGAAGTCCCCATGACTTTTAGGTATATTTAGGTATCCCAAATATTTTCAAGAGTTTTAAACCAAAGGGTTTTGTCTGTGTTTACACATCTGTTGGTTTTGCTATACCAAGACAAACAACCTCTGTTTGGCTGAGACATTTATTCCGTTAAGGCATACTGTGTTAGCTTGAAGGAATAAAGACTAGAAAAAAATCAAGTCTGCTATCAGTGACACTTTGTCTTAATAGCCAGACTAGAAATCTGTGTGTCGTTTGCCATTTGAATTGACCATCAGCTTCTCGTCATGCCTTTTTCTGCTAGACCAAACAGCCTTTTAGTACCTAATATTTTTAGTACCTGATGCCTGATTTATATAGGCATTCAACACACCTCTTAATATCTTTTTTTATAAGCTAAGTGGGTTGAGCTGTGTCATCTGCAGAAATGCATTTTCTACTCCACAAGTAATATTTGTAACTCCCTTTGTCTCCTCTCCATTTTTACATCTATTTTTTCAAAATGTGGACTACATACATTATTCTGATACATCTCACTACTATCACATACACAAAACCACTACCCCCCTCTTTACACAACCATAGACTACATTGTCAATTTTGTAGCACAGTTACACTGACAGTTTGTGTCAAATTGTCTATTTTTATGATACAGTCTTAATTCTGCCAATTATGAATTCTCCTCCTCAGTGTATAAGTTTTCATTTTACAAACCTAAATTTATTTTGTTTAATTCAGTTCAACTCAACTTCCTATTTACTGTTATTTCAGTTGCTTTTTCTTTGGTGGATTTTATGGTATAAATGTTTGTTTGATTCTTGTCTAGAGACATTCAATCATAATGATAAATAAGACTCCGGTACAGAAAGCTGTGTATTTTAATAATTAGCTCTTTTGGAAAATACAGACTAAATAGAGTTTTGTTTTGCAAATACTATTTGTTATTCCATGGCTCAAAATGTACACTTCCATAGTTTTGAATCACAAGTTATGGACATCTTCAGGTTTACACACGAACTTTCTGGTTCCCACACAAATCAAGTTTTTTTCTTTTTTACTTCAGATTTTTGTAAATTTCAAAATATTTTACATAAAATGCTAAATTGAGGTTTCATGGAGGACTTTGAGGTGGTTACTTTTTGGATCGGCCTTAATAAACTTCATGCTTGAATAGTCAAAATCCTGCCTAAATAAGGAAAGTGTTAAAGTTCCACTGATGTGGAACTGATAGCTACTATTATAATATCACACTTTAAAAAAATCCAGCTGCATGCTGTTAAGCAGAATGGACAAACAATTTTAACTTCTAATTTTTCACCCATGCATATTACATAACACTGTATTTGTTGTAAGCATTTTTCTTATCTTGAAAAAATGAAGACTTCAGTTGACAATGACAGCTGCTGGTAAGAAGAAGCTTGCCAAAAAAAAAGAAGACATTTTGAAATTTCTTTTAGAGGATCAGGCTTATCCTTCTCCTATATGTTTTAATGACATTCAAAGAGTTTCTTGAAGCACTTAATGCTAGTCCGTAGCAGTTCCTTTGTCTTTAAACAGCAATCTCTTCCCTTCTAGGTTCAAGTATAGAATCCCACAGGTCTACCTGGTCACAATGATATAATGCAAAGTATGCACAAATTACATTAGGTCTAAGCATAGAACAATTCTAATGCCTTCTATAAAACCAGCTGTTGGGTAATGCTTCTTGTGACATGACAATCTTATGCAATTTAGGGAGTACATTTTTTTTGTAATAAAATATCAAGAAAGAGCATAAGCACATACAAAGAAGGAACTTTTGGTGTGTTACTAGTCAATCCTGAAACACACAATCTTTCTCAAATTAAAATATTAATTTCTTTAAAGTTAGAATTGGACTGGGATTTTTGTGGGTTTTTTGGTTGGTTGGTTGATTGGTTGGTTTTTTCCTGTGGTAGAACACTTAGAAATAAAACACAGATTAAGAATAAATGTTTGTTATCATCCTTCTTTGTATCAAAATTTCACTTCTGTCCTTTAACCTTCTTCCTTTTCTGTGACATATTTACTAAAGCAAACATGTCTTAACTAGAATTATATATACATATATATATGAGTAAATAATCAGCCTACTCTTAAACACAGCTTCATCCTGAATTGTCCTTTGAAAGAAAGAAGGTGAATTTAATGAAATTCTGTTCTCACATATCCCAAAAGTATATGACTTTTTCTGGAAATAGTTTAATCAGTAATAATTAAGTGAATTAAATAGATAATTTGAAGATCAGCATATATAGAGATGTTTATTTAGAGACAATCTGGGATTCTGCCTATGATTAGTGTAATCTTATTTTCTCTTTTGTTTTTCTTTCTTTACAAGTTTCTTCCTTGGAAACCGGAGTATGAAGATATTGCATCCCACACAGGCAAGAGACCATAGGATAAATGTGTAGTGAAACTATTCATTATTATAAACCCGGAATTTTTCCATAACAGGTGACACTATGAAAAATCTGCCAATACTCTTTACAATATTTCATTTAGAAGCCAAAATATGCAGCTGAATTGGGATCTCCCATTTGAGCATCTTTAATAGCATTTGCCTTCAGGCTGTGCTGCAAGGTATAATATCTAAGCTAGACAAGTCTCAGAAGTGTTCTTCCTCACTCACTCTAGATAAGTGATTTTTTAATTAAAGGAAAAAAAGGAAATGTAAGATGATCTAAAAAAAATTTCTTCGTCAACATCCAAAGGTTTTCCTTAAGAATTACAGATGCATATGTATTGCGGTGTTTATGTTCATTTTTTTACTTAATTGCTTGTAAAAGACCAAGTCACAAAATGAAAGTTTCCAAGACGTTTTCTAGTACAAAAATGGCAACATAACTTTGTAACAGGCAAGACCATGCCTATGAAATGCCTCTCTTCTTCCCTGTTTTTTTTTCAAGTCTTGATTGGTACAAACTCTGCTGTAAATCTTCATCCAAATTTTTGGGCAGTAGTTCAATAGAGTTCACTGTAAGTTGAAAACTGTTATAAATTTGGTTTAGGATAGTGACCGAAAAATACCTGTTGTAAAATATAGAAAGTGTATGATGGCTTTATAGATAATAATAAAGATGTGATTTGGGGTTTGTTTTTTTATCTCACCTGTGGACCCAGAATTTGAGATTTTCTCTTCAGGGAATTTTGGCACAAATTTTTGAAATCTGTGAAAAGTTCTGTATATAAATGGATCAGATTTCTTTCCTGCATTAATGAATATTCATGAGAGTCAGCTGAATCTTCATGCATATAGCTCTCACTCTATCAGGTGAGAAAAAAACCTTGCCTTTGCTACAGCAAGAGCTGAATCAAGATCCAGGTTTTATTTAGTCAGTTGCCTATAGTTGCCCCTTGATCCAGATTTAGCTAACCATCCCACATGCCAGTAGCAAGTTCCTGTGCACCTCTTAAGTTGGTGAGCCCAATGCCTGTGTCTGCATATGTGTATATAAAGACAATGGCATTTTATTTCATCCAAACATTAAGCCCCCATTTCCTTTGGGAAGTACTGTAGACATATATACATGCACTACTTTTCCTGAGTTGAAGAAGTATTTTGTTTCATTTGTGCACATTGCAGCCTTAAAAAATGGGTTTTGTAGAGAATGCAGACAGAAATTATTCAATTTTCTATGAATATAGATACTTCTGACTAATAAAGCCAGAAGGAACTGTGAACTGCTTCATCCTTGTTCTTCATGCTTCATTGCTTTTCTTATAAAGTGAGAATAATGATTTCCTACCTTTCTCTTCATAAGAGTCTCACAGAGCTGAATGCTTGTAATACAGTACTATACCAGACACTGTGGTGATAGGGTCCATGTACTGGACCTTTCTCTCCACTCAAGATTGCCAATACCAGAATCATAGCCCCTGTTTACTTTACATGGAGGCTTAACCTGCTGCAGTAAACCTTAAAATCCCAGTCTGTTAACCACCCCCTCAAAGTATACTAATGATCCCACTCAGCCCGATTTATTCTTAGTGAGACATCAAGGTGGGTGAGCTGTACTGGATTCAATACCTACAGGTTGGACACAGACAAGGAGTCCTAGAAGGAAAGAGGACTAGCTTGTACTCAGCCCTGCACCAGAAGAACAGGCACAGGAAAGGCACACGTATAATGCCAGATAAACTTTAACTTATCCAGTTTAATGTCACTGATGATCTCTTCAGCAGTCCTCTCCTCGGTTATCTTACAGTCCATCTGAATGGGCCTGTAAACGGAAAATAGCAACTTGTGGAACGACATGCATGTGTCTGCTAGTCACCAGCTCTGCTCATATGTGTTTCAAAAGCCTTATCTGACCAGTGCTGACATATGGAGCTGCTCAGGGATGACTCATGAAGAAAACATATGGGTTAAACATTTATGGCATTAAGATTCTTACTGAAGCAGAAGGTGGTCTGTGTAGGCCTGTAGGGATGAGTCACAGAGTCACCCCTATGCTTTCTTGAGGGTGAAAGGAAACTTCATTCCATTTAATGTCATATTTGCAAACTCACCACTGCTTTTATATCTGTTTAAAAAGTTCATGACAAGATTCCTTGGAGAAAAGCAGCATGACTTGGTAATTAAGGTGCAGGCTTAGCTTGTTTAGCTAATGGCATTCCTTCAAACCACAACGATCAAACCTCACATCTTTCCAGATGCAAAGCTACCAAAGCAATTTTATGCACAGCAAGGCTGCAGATTTATGTACCTTCCCCAGGCTGTATTCTTACTATTGAAGTCATCTAGTCTTTAGCTGCTGATTTTTTTCAAAAAGCTTGCTCAATATCTGACATTTTAAAAAAATTATGCAGAAAACAAGTTCAGGACTCTGCCTTCTACTGAGGATGTCAAAATCTGCAAAGTTAAAGCACGAAAACTCTCATAACTAAGGCTTTTTTACACCGTAAGCAATCTACAAAGCCCACTTGCTCCTGCTGTAGTGGACGGGGCTGGAACAAGGACAGAGCAGTAATGAATACACTGTCTGCACTGCTGGTCCTCCCATCTACTTACTCCCTGCTTTCCAGCTGCTGGAGGATGAAATGACAGGCCCTATGAGAGTGGTTTTCAAGTGGCCCTGAACTGAAGTTGTTAATTCTCACGCAAACTAAGAAGCTTTTGACAAGGCAGCTATTGGCATCTGGCATTTTTTTTAGCAGGAATGCATGAATTCGGAAGGCATTTCCTTTTGCCTTTGAGGAAAATCACAGCTGACCATGACAAATTGGTATAACAGATGTGTAATAGATAGGAATACAATACAACACACATGTCTAAATCTTAGGTAGAAATTTCCTGAAGCTTCTTTGATTTTGCTGTATATGTATATGTGTGCACATAAGTTATATACAGTTCATACTGAATCTGAATTTGTGCATCTAATTCATAGGTACTACTCGTAATACAGTCATGTAACATGACGGACATTCATTATGTATGCTGTGACAAATATATATCTATATCACATATCTACGTGTAATCACAATAATTTTAGTTTGGCTTCCTTTTTTTTTTCAGACTCTTTGTTGATTTTAGTTGCAGTCATGCCATCTCTCCAAACAAAAATGTATTCCCTGAAAACTTTAGGGATCAATAAAATACGTAAAAGTTCAGAATAATTTTTAGTTAATTCATTTTTCTGAAAAAAAAAAGGCCGAGTTTTTTTTTATAATTCATTGACTTTGAAATGTTCTTGGCAAGATTTAGTTTTAATGTTAAAAGTTTGGGGGTTTGACTTTTTTGGGGGTGTGTGGTTTTTTGGTTTTGGTTTGTTTTTTTAATAACTAACAGAAAACTTCCTACCATATTTAGCTTGTATGCAACAAATTGTTTATCTCAGTTTTTGTTATTCCTCAAAAATTCAGTTTTTTGAGCACAGTTTCCAAAGCATTAGTCCAAACCTTGAAATGAGATCCACATATGGATGGGAACTGGTAAATTCCCTCTAGAGATCTTTCAGTCTTAGCCCTTTTGTTAGGGAACAATGCAAAAATGCTTAGGTCACATAGACATGGATTACTATGAATTCTGAAAGCACAATTATTTTGGAGGTGTGATTGTAGAACTGGTAATTTATTTTATACTAATTTGTTCATGTTGCTATCTCCTATCTATGGATAGATGCTGTAAAAGAGAATTTTTCTTACAGAAATGGGAAAGTCCATTCGATTTGAAACCAGAAGAACTTCATTTGCATAGATGAACTAACATCTTCCCTTCTAGGGAGACTAAAGCAGTGAATTATGCCTAGTCTTTGGCTGAGGAGGGTCATTTAGGAAAGGGAGCTATTCTAAGGACAGGGAATAAGAAAGCAGTGGAGGGGCCAGAAACACCTTTCTAACTGTAGTCCTCTAAACGAACTCTCAACGGTTTTTTCCCCATCACAACTTCTTGGTTTCCTCAAACTCCCCAGCAGAGCTCTTCAGAAAGATACTATAGTTTGTGGTCAAAGAGATGGTTCTACACTCTTTAAACAGAGGCAGNTCAAGTGGCCCTGAACTGAAGTTGTTAATTCTCACGCAAACTAAGAAGCTTTTGACAAGGCAGCTATTGGCATCTGGCATTTTTTTTAGCAGGAATGTATGAATTCGGAAGGCATTTCCTTTTGCCTTTGAGGAAAATCACAGCTGACCATGACAAATTGGTATAACAGATGTGTAATAGATAGGAATACAATACAACACACATGTCTAAATCTTAGGTAGAAATTTCCTGAAGCTTCTTTGATTTTGCTGTATATGTATATGTGTGCACATAAGTTATATACAGTTCATACTGAATCGGAATTTGTGCATCTAATTCATAGGTACTACTTGTAATACAGTCATGTAACATGACGGACATTCATTATGTATGCTGTGACAAATATATATCTATATCACATATCTACGTGTAATCACAATAATTTTAGTTTGGCTTCCTTTTATTTTCAGACTTTGTTGATTTTAGTTGCAGTCATGCCATCTCTCCAAACAAAAATGTATTCCCTGAAAACTTTAGGGATCAATAAAATACGTAAAAGTTCAGAATAATTTTTAGTTAATTCATTTTTCTGAAAAAAAAAAGGCCGAGTTTTTTTTTATAATTCATTGACTTTGAAATGTTCTTGGCAAGATTTAGTTTTAATGTTAAAAGTTTGGGGGTTTGACTTTTTTGGGGGTGTGTGGTTTTTTGGTTTTGGTTTGTTTTTTTAATAACTAACAGAAAACTTCCTACCATATTTAGCTTGTATGCAACAAATTGTTTATCTCAGTTTTTATTATTCCTCAAAAAATTCAGTTTTTTGAGCACAGTTTCCAAAGCATTAGTCCAAACCTTGAAATGAGATCCACATATGGATGGGAACTGGTAAATTCCCTCTAGAGATCTTTCAGTCTTAGCCCTTTTGTTAGGGAACAATGCAAAAATGCTTAGGTCACATAGACATGGATTACTATGAATTCTGAAAGCATAATTATTTTGGAGGTGTGATTGTAGAACTGGTAATTTATTTTATACTAATTTGTTCATGTTGCTATCTCCTATCTATGGATAGATGCTGTAAAAGAGAATTTTTCTTACAGAAATGGGAAAGTCCATTCGATTTGAAACCAGAAGAACTTCATTTGCATAGATGAACTAACATCTTCCCTTCTAGGGAGACTAAAGCAGTGAATTATGCCTAGTCTTTGGCTGAGGAGGGTCATCTAGGAAAGGGAGCTATTCTAAGGACAGGGAATAAGAAAGCAGTGGAGGGGCCAGAAACATCTTTCTAACTGTAGTCCTCTAAACGAACTCTCAACGGTTTTTTCCCCATCACAACTTCTTGGTTTCCTCAAACTCCCCAGCAGAGCTCTTCAGAAAGATACTATAGTTTGTGGTCAAAGAGATGGTTCTACACTCTTTAAACAGAAGCAGCTTAATCAAGATAGATATATATGTTTGTCTTGAACCAAGTAACCAAGGATACTAAACAGCCTAAACAGGGTAGGTGTGTAAATACTTCGTAACATCATGACACTATCAGTAGCATTTTGTAACTGTTAAGCATTAACCTATAAATAGTCATGACTGCAGAAAGGCAAATAGAGATTTGTAGAAAAATTGCACAGATGAGGTGCTGGAACACATACACAAGAAGAAAGCTAAGGATGTAGATCAAGAATGGAAGAAACCAAAATAATCTTGCAGAGCTTCGTGGAATCAGAATACTGGAGAACAAGTGTAGTAGTGTGTAATTAGCATGTATTTCTATATTATGTATCTCTGTATATTATTGTTCTTTTAGTTGGTATGTTTTGTTAAGCCCCCCTGCCCTTCCCCCAAGATGGTTTATCCCCTCCCTTTCCATTGGCTAAATCCCCCTATCAGAACCAGAGACAAGAAATGGTTTTTGGCTTTCCTTGGTTGAACCGATGAGCTTTGGACTCCCTGGGAGCACATGGCTCCCAGGGAGAAATAAACTTATATTTTCACAACCACAGAGAGCTGCCAGCACTTCTTCGTCCTCCATTCACTAGCTAACCCTCGGGGGTTTGCAAGGGCACACGCATCCCCTGCAAACCCTGAGGCACCTTCTGAAAAGGACCTCCCAACTCGGAGGTCTCCTGACTGCTCCTGACTGGAAGGGCCCCCTCCTATCCAGTGTCCTGCAGCAGACTAGCCAGGGCTGAAGAAGGACAGGGGCAAGCTGTGGGGGTAGCAACAAACAAGTGAGATAAAGCCAAAAAGAAACCCCAAAACGTTTAGCTATATCAAGGGTATGTGAATTTCCCTTTTTCTTTTGAACAGCTAACATGAAGTAGCAGTCATGTGCAAAGAAAAGATGGAAAAAAAAGAAGTTACCTGCCTCAGTTGCATCATCCCTTTTCACAGGCCTCAAGCACTGACCATCTTGAACTTGGGCACTGAAGCCACCAAAGGACCATAGCTATCAGGGACATCAACTCCGTCATATATTGTATTCACATCTAATTCAGTATAAGCTTCTTTAAAACTATTTGTTTGAATGTATATAGAAATAATTAATAATGAATAAAAACTGATTGTTGGGAAAGAGTATTGCCAATGAATGTCAATCTAGTAAAGTATTGTTTCCAAGTTTTCAGTCTATTAAATGCTGCTATCACAGTGATTTCTAATTGTCTTAACAAAGATGTACATATTTGCATATATAACATATATATATATGTATAATCAGTTGCAATGAGTTGAAGACAACTGTGATCATGAGTCACGTTAGTAAACATTGCTAAGAAACAGGGTGTCTTAGACTGAGCTTAAAATTCTGCAAGTGATGTAGCTTCTGGTTAACTAGGAATGCATGCAAAATGTCTGCTTGTGTAAGACTAGACTGCGTACACTGCGGGAAGGGTGCATTTTTCAAGGCAGTATGCCAATAATCTCTGCTAGATCAAGAGAATACGGATGTGACATAAATCTTTGTACACCGATATAAATGTTATAAAAATGCAACATAACTTAAATATAACTTGTGGTTTTGCTTTGTCTGAATAAGATATTGCACTGGAAAATCTCAAATGAAGCAAAACAAAAAGAAATCTATCAAACCATAATAATTTTAATATTTTTAATACAGCTCCCTTTGATAAAACTGGGTTTCTTCTGTAGTTAGATTCATCCTTCTCAACAGAAAAATAATATATGAAAAATAATAAATATTTATGAAATATAGAAAATAATATTATTGTGAAGTAAACACAACCATTTACCACTTAAATAAACTTTTTGCAAATACATAGCTCTCTAATGATTATATTTATTTTGGTTTTGTACCTCTTGTTTTAGAAACAAGATGAACATGAGCTATTACAGGTCTTCTTTGAAAACAGCTTCTTCTACCATCCTTGTCTAAGGATGTTGTCTAATTTACAGAAATATTTTAAATGTATTACTATTAGTCATACAATGTTCTTTGCAGTGTAAATATTTTTTCTAACAGTTAGTGTAATGACAGGCCATTTTTTAATGTTGCGGAATCCTCAAAGCAGTAGTATAGTAAAAAAAATTAACTTCATAAGTATCTAGGAAAATTCTGATTATGTTCAACAGCCTGTAGTTTTCTCTGTAAATATGCAAGCATCAACCTCTTAATGAGGGTATTTAGTAAAGGTTGTTTGGAGAAAAAAAAAAGAGTAAAGAATGAAACAATGCGTAACATTTTAAACAATAACTTTATTAATGTAGTCAGCATATCTGTTATGCAAAATTTTAGTTAAGTATAGTTTGGAATAAAGGAAAATTGTGGTGTTGATTAAAAATGGTTCAGAGCTCTTAATATAGAGTTAACCAACTAAGTCAAATGTTCTTGTATAACATCAGTGTGACTGCACCCACACAATCATGGTATTCTTTCTGAGATTTCAGTAACTGAATAGTTATCAGATATTTAAAATTAAATCATTGAGCTGTAGATGTTGGCACAAACTACATAAGTTTATACTACAGTATTAAACTATATAAACCTTATAGTTATAGAAGCTTATTTACCTTGTTACTTTATAAAAGAATCTCATATGTCATTTATTTTTTCCCTTATTTATTTTTCTATCCAAATTAAGAGAGAAAATGGCTTTAACTTCAGGAATGTTGGATCAAAAATGCATTTGAATTGCGCAAGCTATTCTTGTGTTTTTCCCTATGTATCCGTCCTTGACCAATGCTGCAAATAAGACATCAGGACAGGTGAGTCTTTGTCCTGACTCTTCTACTGCTCTTTCACAGCTAATATCTCCTGACTTGCATATAACTAGTCTTGTGTTCTGTGTTTTTTGGTCCATTTACTACATTTTTTTTTTAATAAATGGAGGTTATTTTATGACTGGCAAGGTATTCACCTCAAGAAATGTGATCATATTGACAAGAATATGCTTCCTCTGAGTCTCTTATGCTTTTCCACAAATATGAACAGTCCTGTCAGAACACGAAGCATATACGGCGTTGTCGGAATGTTACAGGGTAACCACATGAACTTGACTTGTTTATGAAATCCAAGTCTTAATTTAGTTCTCTATAGATAAAAACAATAAAAACTATCAAGAATATGTTTATTTTGGTGTGATGTTATCACTCTAGTTGAAAAAGATACAAGAATTTTGTTCTCCTTCCAGAAGGTCAACAATATTTGCGATTCTACACCATGCCACTCTGATGCTTTGCTGCAATTATAAATGAGTGGCATAATAATAAAAAGTCACTAGCTAGCATAACATTAACAAAATAATGGATGAGGTTATAAAACTAGGAGTACACTAAACATAGTTAATTAATTTTCAATTTGTTGGCTGTAAAAAAGTCTTTTTTTCATTAAATATAACATCTAGTTATAAAATTATTTTAAGCAACTAGTATAGATAGCATTTTTTAGAAATATTTTCGCATGGCAGTCTATTTGGTTGCATTTTGCATTGATTTTCATGTTTAAGATGGACAGAAAAACATAACCATAAGGAGTACAAAACTATTAAGCTAAGTAATCTAAGGCAACATAGCCAGACATCAAGAACTGTATATGCTGTTTGTATGAATTCATGAACACATTTTTAGTCATTAAATTAGCATTTTTATATAAAAAGACGCAAACAAATTACCTGGTGTTACTTCAATTTTTTCTCCAACTACTTGTTATATTGAGCAATGGAGGTGACAGAGACGTGGATTGAACAATATTCTTAGTCTCCTACCATCTTTATGTTTAAAGTAACCTTTCATTCTTTTTCAAACTGTTACAACTGAACTAAAAAATAATCTAAGTGCTTATGCTTTGTCTCACCTTATGTGAAATTTTGTGTTTTCTGAATTCAGTGTTTTCTGAAATCTTGGGTACTCAAGATAACCAGATTATTTTATAAGAAAATACAATGGTTAAACAGAAGAATCCTTATTAGTGTTTTGCAGTATTTCTTTACAGTTAGTTGGGGGTACATGGCAACATTCAGCTCACTTCAGAATACACTTAGCAATTCACAGGACTTGGTGTTATAATGAACTGTTGTTTTGATTGTGCATATTCCTCACTCAGTAGTAGTAATAGTGAAATTTGGATTTTGATTGATTTTTTTTTAACATGATTGACTGGTTTTTGGCGATGAAATTGAGGAGATCAGGTTGCATAAATTTGGCTAGGGTGGGCTTGAACGGAAGCTGCCTGCTGATCTCTTTTCTGTATCATGCATTCAGTATTCAGATTATTATTATTTTTTCCTGGGCATATCTCAAGGAAAGTTAATTTATACTATTATACACTATGATTCTATTGTGATGAATGTCAAGTTTTAAACATTTTACCCTTGTATAGGTAAAAGATGAACAAAAAGTGAAGTATTATCAACTGTTCATACCTTGTTTTCTAATTTATTAACTCAGAGTACATATAACAAAATCCTCTGGAGTTAAAAGCCTAATACTTCACTGCTACTTAATATAACAAATAAGCTGTTATTTTATAAAGGTGGTGGTACACCCCAGGGCCATAACTGGAGATCAGTAGTAAAGACCTAATCTCCCCTTTGAAAAGGTTAGCATCTAAATATAATTTTTAGAGGGACAGAATCCTGGCTGATACACAGATGCTTTCTTCCAGTTCTCTGGCTACCTCAGAAGAGTATAACTCCAATAGGACCCTGAAGCAAATTTTTCCCCACATAAATTCTTTCTTTTTGTTCTTTAAACCATCCAGTCCTAGTTTAGCAGAGATGAGGTGTGATTTGCAACAAGAGGGACAGAAAGATAGGATGAGTCTGCAGGCCCGGGAGATTGTTTGAGCTCTGAGGCTCTTATGGAGATCCTAAGAAGGAGAATTGCTGTGTGTTGGGAGGAAGGTAAAAACTAGAGTTAGTGCTATTTCTTGACGCACAGGCATATACATCAAGTGTCTTGGAAAAGAAATACAGTTTTGCTTTTCTTACTTCAAAAAAACATGGTCTTGAAAAACCTAAAATAGCAGGCAGAGGTCATGGGCGGCAAATTAGAGGCAAAACTGTCAGTTAAGCCTTCCTTACAACACTCAAAAGTCGACCAGCCTCAGGCTGCTTGACAGATAATCCACTGCTGTTAGGACAGATTTACTTCTTACCAGGAAGGGAATAACTAGAAGTCCTGAAGGCTCAGCCCTTCTGGAGGAACTTCTCTCATCTCAACACTGCAAAACCACTGAGGATAGGTGTCTTCCCCTTTGGCATGCTATCTGAGGGAAAGCTATTGGTCTAGCTTGCTCTGAAGGCAGAGGGCTGGGAATCCCCACAGCATGGATACACAGCAGGTCTGGCTCACCATGACACTATGATGTGCAGAGAAATGCACACTGTACTGACAGTCACCTAAGATGTGACTTTATCTTCAAAAGCTTCTGAAGAGCTTAAACCAGCCCTACACTTATTACAAAAGAGCAAGGCTACAGTCAAACAACATTCAATCAGCGCTTTTTTTGCTGCCACAGGGGAGCCCAGGTTCTTCTCTTTTTTTTTTTTTCTGGTGCTGTTCCTTGATATGGTTAGGGCAGGACCTGCTTTTGGAGCCACTCTGTGTTTCCTGATGTCAGAAGCCTGATGGTGCTAACTCTTTTGCCCCCAGGGGGCCAGGTTGCTTGGGATGGAAGCCACAAGACCTGGAACTGGATGGAGAAGCAGGGCAGTCTGGTGGGTCATCCCCACTTCTGTCACGAGCTGCATATATGTCCAGTTCTGGACCTCCTAGTGAATGTCTCTGGATCTGTTTGGCTCTCATTTGAGCACTATAGGACTGCACACATAACAGTGAGGACACTGTCATGCTTGGCTCTATCACTTATCCTCTGGAGTGCTGCCAGGGCTGCTGCTACCTGAAAACTGCTACTTGTCGGAGTATTCAGACCTTTTCATTTTGTATTTTATTATCATTGAGCTGCGTCAAATGCAAGCAACTTGTTATTAGAAAGACAAGGTTTTCCCTCTTTGCATTTGCTGGAAACTTCCCATCTGGATTGTCTTGGGATCTGCAGTACTGGCTGAAGAGCAATGCCTTCCATTGATCCTGTGAAATGTGCTGCCGTTTGCAGTGTGCTGCAAAAGGCTTTAGAGAATCTTTATTTATCTTGCCAGAAGCAGTTCCCAGCTCCTGAAATTCTGAATTTCTGGATGTCATGCCTTTATTGGAGCTATCTCTGAAGATGGTCTGAGGATGTTCTTGGAAGACACTACCTAAGAAATATGCCCATACTGAAACTAGTAAGCAATTGCTTTAGCTGGTCCCACATACAGACCACAAGAACAAGGGGTGCAGTTCCCAGGCATTTCTAAAGACCTCTTGAGACCTTATCATTCATTGAAGTCATTCATTTGTCAGACCCAAGCAAGTAAGGCATAGACAACTGACCCTACAGGATAACATGGCTGAGTCTGCAAGCAGAGAGGATGAGAATTAGAGAAGTATTAGGACAGAGAATAAACAAGGATGGTATAGGCACATGAAGGTTTGGTTTCCTTCTGTGACACTGCCAGCCAAGTGTTGAGATCAGAGCCATCCAGGAAACCAAATCTGCCAGAGAGTCAGAGAAGTAACTAAGGCATTCCTCAGAAATCTTCCAGCAGTGAGAGATGCTGCATGCTGTGAGAGACCAGCAGGTTTCTTTCCTGGTTTTCTAGCTACACATCTGTCATACACAGCTAGGTTTGCACAAGCTGCAACCAACTTCATATATATGTATTTAATATAGGAGTCCTTGAATAAAAATACTAATACTTTACTATATATGGAAAACATAACTTCACAAATTTCCTGCTGCATTGTTATTTTACAAGCATATATGAACTTTTGTGTCTGGAAGTCTAGTTTTACATTTTCTTCTTAGACTGACTGTTTTGTTTAGTTGTTTAAATTCTATTATGTGTTTTTTTTACAATTTCAGTTGACAATGATAAGTCTTTTTTTTCCCACACGGACTGTATGATGGTAGTAGGGAGGGGAATAAATTACTTTCTTGTAGTGGTATTTTTGTGACTGAATGGGGAGAACCAGGCCACTATAATTGCTGTTCTTTACTGGCTGTACCATTAAATAGCAGCAAGTACTTTCCTTTCTTTATACTTTATTGAGTAGATGAGACTCATTGATCTGCTTTGCCTCCTGATTTGCTATTTGCTCATATTACACTCCCTTCCTTTCTATTTGCTTTCTTTGTAAAAATTCAATTCTACTTTATGTTCAGAGATCACTTTTTCATGACTTTTGTAGTTTAGCGAGGTCATTAGTCAGGTTCCATCTGCTATTGTACTCTCTAGAAAAGCACATTTCTGAGTTTTCTCTTTGTATTTACTGTCAGGTTTTACTCTGTATGAAGGATAGCTTTAGGAAATGGCTTGTATTTATTTCAAACATATCTGGTGATAGGGAAAGCTTTTAGGGGTTGGTTTACAGGTAGAAATGGCCTTGTACTTCAACTGCTGTTGTCTTGTGCACTGTGGCAGGGCACTGCCCCAAAAAAGCAAAACCAAATATGGTACAAAAAAAGATAATTTTGAAAAGAGGAGTATTCTGAATGAAGTACAGTTGTTTGCTAAACATAGAGACATAGCTAGAGAGAACAAGTTTGCTTTGGGGTTAGAAAATATGTACTTGTGTTGTGAAAAAATGATCTCATGTAGAAAATGTCTCAAAACTGGACTGCAACTAATTGACTTGTGGCTACAAATACAGGAATTATAGACTTCAAAGTTTGGGAAATAACATATGTAGGATTAGCACTGAGAAACAGTCTTTTCAGTTCAAGTGCATACATTTTGATTAATATTTTCTGATGTACTACATGGTGCCTGATGTGAAATGTAAAACTCATGTATTAAAAGGTATCATTCTCTATGCAGCCCTAGTGCTTTTCAAGGTGGAATTCTTGAGAAAATCATAATGAAGCTAGAGAGTCAGAATTATGCCTTCTGAAGTGAAGGCAAGGTGTATGAAAAGAAGAAAAACAAAGTGGTTAGTGATAGTGACCATACCATATCTTCCGAAAGTTCACGTTTTATGTTAAACATATTATTTTGTTCTTCTATGTCCTTGCATATCTTTATCAATTACCTTTAAAATGTTTAAAAATCCAAACCCAATAAATACTTCTGATAGAAGATTGAGAAGAAAGTAAGGCAATAGGTGTGAGACAGGAAAAAGGCTATATGCAGCAAGTTAGAGATATAAAGCATAAGCTGTATTTGTAGAGTTTTGAAGATCTTTTCCTTCGGACAATGCCCCTTTTGCTGTTTGGAGGAAAAATAGGTGACTGTGTAAATAGGGTAAACTTATTTTCATATTTGTGGATTACTTGAGATTGCACACATCAGCAAGTAGCAAATTTTCTTGTTGTACAAGTTTTATTTCACGTGCGGCAACAGCAGAATTTCTTTCAAGCACACCAAATTAAATTAGCAATAAAAATCTGAAAAGTGATATTATCAAAGGTTATTTTAATATCTTACTACATTGGCTGAGTAATTCATAGCTACAAATCATGTTTATGATAGGTGGTAAGATACAGGAAAAGGTTGCCTAGAGAAGTTGTGTGTGTCCCATACCTGGAAGTGTTCAAGGCCAGGTTGGATGGGGCTTTGAGCAACCTGGTCTAGTAGAAGACATACCTGTACATGGCATGGGGATCAAAAGTAGATAATTTTTAAGGTCTCTTCCAACCCAGGCCATTATATGGTTCTATGTTGATCTGTAGATCTAAACTAGTCTTATTATTTATTGATGATGTCCTTGTTCCTCAGCATTGAACTTTTTTACTTGCTGATACTAAAAACATAAATTCCAAATCCTTATATGATTATATTAGTTACATTTTTTCAGACATGGAAATGTACAGTCAGATATACTCCACCAGTTTGTCTTCCTGTTTGGACCTTTTCTACATAACCTTCAGGACGAACATACTGGTTGTCCTCCCTCCTCAGAGACCTATTAGTTCTGCTCTTTCAGCACAATGGTATTTCTCTTCAATCTTCCACATTTCATATCAAAGCTCATACTTTTCACAGTCTCTCAACTACCTCTACTATATTTAGCTGCTGACTCCTGAGCCACTTAAAATCACATGCTCTCAAATATGTGAAAGATTGCACATGGAATGCAGAAAGGAAAATTCACTAGCATCAATGCACAATTTTTGCTTCACACAACCTGTATTATTAAATATAGTAAAAAGATAAAAATGTTTTTTGAGCTCTGACTCAGGCAGGTTCTGATAGGTTTGGTTGAAACTGATGACTGTCTTTTCAGCTACAGAAAATGTTTGCATTTCCTCTTTTGTTGTTCATGTTTATTTATCTGTGAGTAGAAAATAACAGGGAAATAGAACTGAAAAAGAGAAGGCAATGATAGGTCCTGACCTGCAGAATAGCCACAAAATTCAGCAAAGTTTTCCTAATGTCATTTAAAATGCTCTAGCAAGCAATTGCTTTGTGAAGTCAATTTCAGAGACAGCTATTTCACCTCACTTACTTCCAGTTTTTCAATCAACAAGAAACCCAACTATTTGGCTGGATAGCAACTTGTAAAGAGTAGTCTTTTACATGACAGCACATAACTATTTACAGCACACATTTAATTATCAAACATCTGGTTTCCACAGCAACAGAAAGCCGTTTATTATACAAAAATAACTTGTACATTCATTTCAAGGCTAAAGCATATCTAATTAAGGTGCAAGCTCCCAAAGGTTGGACTAAATCAGATCATGAAGTACTGTCTTTGCATATAATGTCATCCCAGAACCATCTAAAAAGTGGTGTCATTTTGATATCTCTTTTCAGTGAGGACTTTCCTGTATTTCAATCAAACAACAGGATAAATAAATTTGCAGCTAGAAAAGATATCAGAAACTTCTCATTTTGATTTGCTGATAGACAATTCCCTATGCATGAAAATTTGTGAGCTGTTTTCTAAGTATTAGGCCTCCATGGCGGACAAAAACTCAGTGAAAAGCTTCATTGAAAGTCATGCTCTAACTTTAGGCAGCCATTATCCAAGCAAAATTACTGTTAAAGTATTTTTATTCAGAGTTGTTTTTTCGAAACTGAAGATTCAGTTTCTGAATTGCTACTTTGCAGGGACTTTACATCAGTGATTGCTGTAGGCTGTTGTGGTGGTTTTTAGTGGTCATGTTTTTTGTTAGCGGGGGGGCCTATGGGGAGGCCTCTTTGAGAAGCTGCTGGAAGTTTCTCCATTTCCAGCAGAGCCAACGTCAGTCAGCTCCAGGCTGGACCTGCCGCTGGCCAAGGCCAGGCCAATGAGGAGTTATGGAAACACCTCTGTGATAACATATTTAAGAAGGGGAAAAAAAAAGGTTCAGGCAGAGGAACATGGCTGCTTAGAGAAGAGCAGAGTGAGAAGTTGTGATTAACACCAAGGTCAGTGGAAGAGGAGGGGGAGGAGATGCCTTAAGCACCGGAATGGGGCCCCTGCAATCTGTGGTGCAGACCATGGTGAAGTGGGTTCTTTCCCCAGCAGCCCATGGGAAACCATAAGGAGCAGAGATTCATCTGCAGCCCGTGGACTGGAGGACCCCGCGCTGGAGCAGATGGATGCTGGAAGGAGGCTGTGACTTTGTGGACAACCTATGCTGGAGCAGCTACACCTGAAGGACTGCAACCTGTGGAAAGGTGACCTACATGGCAACAGCACTGGAAGAGCTGCTG
>WEIV01003546.1:33818-45720 GCA_013390005.1 Calyptomena viridis
CACTCCCACTCCTGTTTTCCCTGGGCCGCTGGGGGAAGCAGGGAGATCTCTGAAAGAGGGAGGGGTGGGGGGAGAAAGGTGGCTGTAAGATCTATCAAGCTTCTCACTCTTAAGCTCTGATTTTGAAAATAATAAATCCTTAGTATTTTAAGTTGGAGCCTGTTTTGCCTGTGAAATGATTAATAAGGAGGTTTTTATGGTCCTTATCACAAGCTTGTGAAACCTTCTAGTCTTTTCTCTCCTCTGTCCGTTTGCAGGGAGGGGAGTGGGAGAGCGTGACTGTGTGTGTGTGTGAGTCCTTGGCATTTAGCCAGGGTCAAACCACTACATCTGTATAGCCACAGAATATATTAAATGCAAACTCAGCAATTCAAAATTCAGCAATTATAAGCTCGGCAAAAGAAAAATTTGGACTCAGGCATTAACACTTCTTTTATAATACTAAATGGTTGAAAATTAATGATTTAGTCCAAATAAACAAATTTCTTTGATTTACACCATGTAGGAGGTCATATTATATAACCAGAATGGTCAGATCAGCTCTTAAAATTCTATTAAGAAATATACTACTCCTCTATAAGGCAAACACAAACTAGCTTTTGTCAGAATGATATCAGTTATTTGTTACAACTGTATTTAGGATTTCAGCACTTGGACTCATATTGTGTTTATATCTAATAAACTTATATTCTTTTTTAAGTAGTACTGGTCAGTTTTCAATGTGGTACTAGAGTAACAATTGAACTTCACTTTCTCATTCACTCTTCCACGTTACCCCTATCTCAGTGAGAAATTTGTCAGGTTTTGAAGTGCACTCTGATGTTCAACACATCCACACTCTAATGATCAGAATAGAAAAATTAATTGTAGATTGCATTCCTTTCATGCAGAAAACTCAGTGGCTGTTTCCTGTTTAAGTTTTCCTGTGTACATGGTGTGTGCGAGCAGGGAGAGCGGGAATATGAAATGAATGTCTTCACCTTGCATCAACAGCTTCAGATAATTTTTGCTGCTGCATGTAAGGGAAACTGTAATACAATTCTGAAATGTTTAGTAGTTTAGTACATTGCAGGCTAAAAGCAACACCTTTAAAGGCATCAAGAAATGAACTGGAAATGAAACTGTTAGCAGTAGCGTAGAACATTCTCTTTGCTACGCAGAAGAACAGACATCTTTTACACCTTGTGAAATAGATGGCAAAGGTCTACAGGCTCCAAGAGCAGTTTTTACAAATTCATGTTAAAAAGAGGAAAACATACTTTATATAGCAGTAATTGCAGCCGAAAAGCAAACACTGTGGTTTCTTTACTAAACAGAAATACACCTTACCATGAGATACTGACACGAATCATAATTCAAGAAATTGTGTTGCCAGTAAAATCTTTGCCCCTTGACATTTTGAATTGATTAAGAAACAATATTTTACTCAACAAGTAACTTTACAAGTTCTCCTCAAAACAGAGGAGCAAAAACGTGGGGTATAAGCACAGAGTACTGTATTTATCCATCTATCCTTCAAGGCAGCTAGTGCCACTGTTAGTCTCTTCTGGTGTCTCTTTTGAATAGTAACAGAGCCTGGCCTTGGCTGGGAAGAGTCTCAGGCAACAATGTCCATTCTATCTGCAATCTTCATTAGGTAGGAATGAGCTGACAGTCCTTACTGTCTTTTCCAATGAAATAGAGTTGTAGAGCTGAGTGTCAGTTGCTTAGCTCCCACAGCTGGTGACAAAGATTGGAAGGGACAGGTAGCAAAAATAGAGATTATTTAGAAGGCTGAAGTGTCTAGCCAAGTCTTGTCTTTCAGAGATATTCCAGAGCTTTAAAATTCAAAAATCTCAATCTTTTGAGAGAGAACGAGGCAAACTGGAAATGGTACAGGACATATTCGTTCTCATGACAACAATCTGATGGAAATAGAAAAGGAAATTAACCCATTCTTCTCAAGTGAAGATTGAATTAGTGTATTAACTTCTAAATGCTGAAGCTTTTAAGTAAACCAAGTTGAATTGGAAAGGGAAGTAAAGTGGTGTAAGGGACAAATATGTTCAGATGGATAAATATTCTCTGATAAAAAGGAGGCTGCAGCTCCCCCTCCCCCACCTGGTTCGAGGGAAAAAAAATATTTCCTCGAAGGAAGGTGAAAGGACTATTTATTTAACAAACACACAAGAAAATAATAATAATGCTAAATAATAAATAATGAAGTATCTCATGATGGAAAGAGAGAACCTGGAAGATTCAGAGTCCTTCTGTTGATATGATCTCTTTCTCTCTTTGCCACGGAAGGGAAAACGTGGGGAGCCCCCCCCCCGCCCCGGCCAGGCGAGGCCAGTGAAAGGGTCTCCCAGTGAGGTTTCAATGTTCTAATGTCCCAAGCAAGTCCAAAAGAGAAGAAGAGAAACCAAAGTCTCAGGAAAACACAGAAGTTCCACTCTTCATCCTCTCTGGAGCACAGCTGCCAGAGGAGCCCTTTTCAAGCCTTATTTCCTGCAGCTGTGGGAAGGAGGGTTAATGAGCCCAAAGGCTCTGCAGCTGGGACCTGGGTATTCCAGGGGTCTTGCTAGAAATTTCCTTCTCAAGCTCTCGGGCCCAGTTTAAAGACACAGAAAGACTCAAGATTAATTTTTCCTGGTATAGAGTTGGCAATATGGCGGTATGGGATACATCATAAAGTCACCTCAAGACAGGTGATTATGCACTTGTTAATACAGTTCAGACACTCTTTTTGAAACCAGCATAATATTTATGGTATGCTATTTTGCACCAGTTAATGGCATGCTATTTTTAATATG
The DNA here is from genome assembly GCA_013390005.1 of Calyptomena viridis. Lineage (NCBI taxonomy): Eukaryota > Metazoa > Chordata > Aves > Passeriformes > Eurylaimidae > Calyptomena > Calyptomena viridis. Next base: position 36,611 of record WEIV01003546.1, read on the forward strand.
TTGTACCTTTTAAATAATTGTAACAATTAGACAAATCTGTAATTAATGTTTCTCTATTTCCATAAATAGTTTATTACTTTAATTACTTTATTAGGGTTATAATCCTGCCCAGTTGGTTTTTTCCTTACACTTCAAGTTTCCTCACTGTTTTCCCTCTAAGAGATTGAATCTGCCCTATAACTGTTTTATACTGATGAAGTGAGATACTAAAAATTGGATTTTCATCCTTCTTGCATAATCAGTTCTCCAGGCCCCATTTTATGGCACAAATATTTTTTCTATCACTCATTTCCTACTAGGTATCAAAGCTTCTTTTTAATTTAATGATCCTAGCTTAAATCTCTCTTTTTCTTGTTTTGTTGTTGTTTCTAATGAGCTTGATGCCACTAAGATTAAAAGAGGCTTGAAAAAAAAAACAGCTTTAAAATGGCTTTGATCTCCTAAGGTGAAGCATATTTTTGTGCAAGACTTTTTCCTCTGAGGCATAACGGTTGAATTGATCTGGAGGGGAAAGTGAAAAGAACAACAGGTAAGTGAGAAAATGAAGAGGAAGAAAATGTGAGAAATTTTAATGAAAATTAGACCTGCAGTCTTTTGGTTTGCATTACCAGCTTTTCCCTACATTTTATTTAAAACATAATAGAGAATATTAAAACATTCAGCACTCCATTGTTTTAAATTTGTTGAAGAAAAGAAGCTGATTTCCCAAGCACTGGAATAAGAATTTAACATGCCAAAATTTTTTATTCTCTTTGATATATGAAAATGCTCCTTTAATTGTGTTATTCTTAATATTAAATATTAATTAAAAATCAAAAGAAAGGAAAGAAATCTACTTTGGATACAATACAATACATTGGATACATGTCCAAACCATTTCCTGGTTTGCCAGTCTAGTTAAAAGTTTTAAGTTGTTTAATTAGTCTAATGCCACATGACAACCTAAATCTGAGAATGGAACAAATAATTCTAAAGATCGTGCACACGTGTACTGGGGTTACTTTCTCTCCCAAAGAGCCTACTACCAAAATTTAGCCATGGACCAGAAAATAATGACAAACAAAAAAATCTGAGTAATAAACTGGCAGGGTCAGTGAATTACAAGGTTTGGTATGAGGAGTAGCATGAGTCACAATATGTCAGTTTCAAAGTCATTGTCAGTTACTGTGTTTGCACTCTTGGGAAAAACAAGATTTGAGGAAGAGTTTTTAGAAAGTCATTACTTGTCTTTCTTAGAGACTCTTGGGGAGAGAGGTTGTTGGTTCTTTGTTTGCCTTGCATTATCAGGGAATTCTCCTAAAAATTACCATTTTTACATGCTTAGAAGGACAGAAAGACTTGGGATTATGTTCATCAGTTATCACAGCTTTACTTTCAGTGTTGATGATAATTATTTATAAAGGCATAAATGAAATTAGACATCTGACTGTCCTTTGTGATGCTGAAAATCTCACCCTGTATACATAATTTAGTGCATACCACTTAATTTTTCTCAGTTTGGTGTAGAGATACTTAAATAAAATTGCTTTAGGAGGAAAAAGCTGTTAGTTTTCTGACTCGCTTTCTTTTTTGTCAGAGATTAAAATAATATTTTTCATTTATTAAAGAGGATAGATAAAGATTTTTATTTTAGTTCTGTGGCAAATATTGCTGTGTTAGTATAACAGTATTGCATTCTCCTCCTCAAGGTTAATCCAGATGTTCTTTGCAAAGCTTGGACCTGGAAAGGTAACACGACCTCAATGCATCTTACAGTGAAAGGAGAATCTACTACTAGACTGTATTTAGAGCTAATAATAATGGGGTTTAGGTTTCTCTCATTGTCACTTGCTAGAGTAGAGTTCTCCTGCTCTTTTTACATGGTACAGTCCTTGTCAAGTCTCAACATCCTCTTAATTTAGATTGGGAAATCATCCGTGCTTGACCAACTCTGATGATTCATAATATTGCTCATGTTGTAAAAAGATAAGATCTGATGTATATCCAGAAATAAAAAATCAATGACAGGGAAGCAAATCAATGTGCAAATATGTTACTGGTCTTTGTGGTTGTCGAACCTAGAAACAAGTCTGAAAAACAAGAAATGTTCACCTCTCAAAGCTGTACCTTCTTAAAATTACAAATTTCAAGAGCCTAACTCCTGACACTTCAATGCTCAGAGCTGATGTTGATGAATTGGTGATTGACCTCAGGATCCTCTAAATGCCCTCTGGATGAGACAAGGAAAGAGGAGGCAGATGACTTACACGGAACATCATCTCCTGTTATTGCATGAACACAGAGGAATAACACTTGTCAGGGACGATCCTTACTTGTCAGGGGAATCTATAATTGGAAAAGTTGGATGCTGGAGTATGCTGTTCACAGAAAGGGGTACAGACTCTTGTTTTTCTTTTCCTAAGGCACTTTAACAGAAGTCTCAGGAAATTTCTTTGTGTGGAGATGCTGCTGTATCAATGCAGTGTTCAGCTGGACTCTCCAGTTTCACTGATTAAAAGAAGCTCGCGTTATGAGCAGAGAATTAACAAAAGTGAAAGCCAAATTGAAGAAATAATCAAACAATTTATTAGAGATGAGAATACAGATCCAGGTTATGCCAGCAAGGTCAGAGGCTGAGGGAATTTTACACATAAAATTCTGCAATTGTGATGCTTTGCTGAGAATGCCTTAACAGACAATTGCTCATTTATCAGACACGTAAGCAGATATGTTTTGGCTCTGTAGCTGAATAAATATTTCTTAATCTTAATTCAAATAAAAGCATAATTTAAAAACGAGTTCAGCAAATACATTGAAGAATTTTTATGCAACTGCCAAATAGCAATTTAATTTTATAACAGCCAGCAGAGAGCAGTGCTACTTTGCAGTCTGAATGTGATCACATTACAATCTGGAAAGCTTTTTCAGCAGAAACGTAGCAACATTCTATCTACACCTTTTTAAAAATATATCTTTATACAGGTTATGGTCTTATGTCAGTTATGAACTTTTACTAGTTTCCCTCTGAAATTAATCAGTAATAAATGGAAGTATTCTGAGAAATATGGAAAAGGAAAAAGGGGAAAGAAATTTTATTTCTTTTCCTAGAATACTTTGTACATAACCAATATATTCAAATTTTCTCCTTATTCATTTATTTTATATTAAACTGGTGTAGGAAGATTAAAAAAAAAGAATAATCAACTATCAACTTAAGCAGTAAATAAGTACAACAGATCTTGTATGTTCTTTTCAGCACTGCTAGTGGGGCCTCCCAGTTTCTTAGTGCCCCCTCTGTTTGGATGCAGTGAGTATGTCTGAAGCTACATCGTGAAATGGGGAGAATTATGACAGGTAGAAGATGAAAAAAATGCTTGCTTAGAAAAGCAGAGAATACTAATGGAAAACTTTATTCCTTCATTCTTACATCTTGTTATAGTGAAGACAGATATGGTTGATCAGACATCCGTTTTATAAAATAGCTTGTTTGAGAAATATTTGTCAAGAAAGTTATAGTTTATCTGAACAAAGTTTTTTCAAGGTGAAGATCAGCATGTTTGATCTTTGCAGGATACTGCATAAAGAACCTAAATCTGAAGTAGAACCATAATTTTAGCCAGTCTAAATAGGTATAAATAACAGGTTGTCAAATTAGTCTGACTGAGCAGACTAAAAACACAATATGTACTTAAAACCAACTGCAAGTAGTGTTATTAATCTTGGGAAGTAAAATTCCCAGCTGAATGTTGGATACTTCATTTTTTCTTCCTTTTTTTTTTTAACTTCACTCCTGTAAAACTTGAAGTGGATTAGATTTTTAGAAGTGGATTTAGATTTTTTTTTTTTCTAAGAGAATTTTAAAACATTTGTATGATCATTGACTTGCCATCATGCAAGAGTGTTTTTCTAGATTCCTAATAATAACTTAATTGATTAAAAAAAAATAGAAAAAGAGGATGCAATGTCAAACTTGTGTTACAGCTCTTAATCTGACTCCTGACTGTGAAAGAGCAATGGAAAATCCTTTAGTCATAAAGAGAAGTACCCTAAGTAGGCTGAAATCATCTTTACCATTTGTCATATTCAAATCTTTGTGACTTCAGCATTCAAGTCAGTGCTGTGGACACACCACAAATCAGTGATTTCTCACTATTTAGCCTGTCCATAAAGTAATGTAATGTATATAGTAATTTGTGGCATCCAGGGCAGCAAAGGGAATATGCAGATAGCCACATAAACATAGTCCTAAAGGATTATCAAGTTACAAATTGACTAGATGGTATCCTCATTGTAAAAGGCAGGTTAAGTTCTCATTAAAATTGAGGCTGGACCATAACTCATGGCCCTTACTGGCTTAGCTAATACAGACTCAAAGATCTCTGAGTTCAGGTCAGAAGTTCTTTTATGCACTCAGCTATAAGTTAACTCTTCAATAAAAGTCTGCTTTCACAACTGAATCTCACAGGCAGTAAATGTAAGGTTGTGGCCTAATTGCCATTACTAATGGATGCAGAGCTAGGTTCTTATTGGACTACTTTCATATACAAAGGACTTTTGTATGAATGAATACCAAGTCTGTAATCTTTTGCTTTTATATTGTTGTGTAGTTAATAGTAAAAATTTAATATCTTATTAAGCACAAACCTTACTTAAGAATGGAAAGGTGCTTCAGGGAGGTGCAAGTTTCCATGGAATAGCAGAAGCTTTTTTGTCTTCTTGGTAAACACAGCTGAATAATGAAGGCTGGAATAGTGAAATGAAAAATTGTGCTTGTAAACAAACCTCTGTCAAGTATATTATATAAAACACGCTAATACTCTGTAAACAGAGAATGGGCAAACAAGGTATTTCTCCATAGATGATTCATTAAACCTATCAGTGGTACTAACTTGTTTTACAACTGTCAAGTACTTCAAAGAGAAACACACAACATTTGGGTTAGACTCCTATTGCCTGACAGCATGTAATGTGCAACTAGAGAGATCAAAGCCCTGAGTGGAGGAACTGCTAAATCATTTGCCATGTGAACTGTGCTGTGAATGGACTGGCTGATGCAAAGTTGTGTAGCTCTCCTTTTTATCTTAAATTATCCCAAATACATTGATAATAATGTTTTATTTTTGTGAATATAGATACATGTAATGCCACTCTTAATTGCACTGTAAAATGAAATACAAATAATGATAAGAGCAGGAACACAGTGGTCCAAAGAGAGGGTAAGACAAGGTCAGTTGTAGTCATTGCCCTGCAGCTGCAAATGTTTTCAGAAAGGGAATGGATCAAGCAACATCGTGAGTCATAAAGCTGAAAGGAAAAAAAGAAAAAAAGAAAAAAAAAAAGGATAAAGAAAAAAAGAAAAATAAACATCCTCGGAGGTATAGCTTGCTGCTACAAGCTTATCAGTGAAATTTAAGCTGCCTTCTGAGCCTGATCTGGTTATTAGATTGGATTCCACTCTCTTTCTCAACCAGGTGGACATGAAGGCCTTACAGATGTCTTTTTCAAGTGTTCAAAATGTCCTGCAGACACAAAAAAGATGAGATTTGTCCTCCTGACACATCTGCTGTAACCATGAGTCTACACTTTTCATGATCCTTCATTTGTTGTAGAACAAAATTCACAGCAAGACTATTAACTCAATCATGTTCCAGAACTTTCAGTGTGACAATTTCCGTGTGAGCTGATCAGAGAAACCTGCTTCACGTTTCTGTAATGTCTGTGGTGCTGCTACACTGCAGAAGAGCAGCCACACAACACGAGTTGTTTGTTTTCCCAGTTGTTTGACCTTGTGATCATTTATTTACCATTCAAAACGTAAGTTAGTGTAATCCTCCCAACGTTTTCTGATGCAAATTTCTGTGACCTTAGTGGAAAGAACTGTACCTAAAGTTCAGCAATGTATATTCCACTCTTACTTATACAATGACAGCAGAAAAGGAAGGATGGGGCCTGAGCCTTTAGCTTCACAAAATGTGCAGAGTTTGCTGGAGGATATGGTGTACAGATGAGCATGGAAACATCCTAGCCTATGCTGCAGGAGTCTTGTTATACACAGTTTATAATTACAGGTTTTGAAAATCAAAATTATCAAACCATTGATTATGATATACATTCCTAAAGAGTGATGATTCTTTTATTGTTTTTTTCTTTTTATTATAGACAAAAAAAACTTGTGAAGAGGAATAGTAAAAAGCATTTTTATGCACAGGTAATGATATATAAATAAACAAACCATGTCATCATAATCAGACTTGTAGCTGCCCAGAAGAGTATTCATATGTATAATAGTTTTCCATTAAATCCTTTCTCATGATTCTGTTATGAATGTCACTTATACAATTTCAGGTGTAAACTCGATGTGCCTATTTGTTCAGAATGCTGCAGGCACAAAATATGGGTTTTTCAATCCCTTCCTCCCATACTGAATTCAGAGACTCTTGCTCCATATGAAAACTCTTGCAAAAAGCTATTAGGAAAAAAAAATAAGCCAAACAACATAGGTATTAAAAAGAAAGAAGTGATCCATAATCTAAACAGCATGGAAGCAGAATTCCTACAATAGCTGAAATTTCTCCAAGAAACAAGTAGTTGTTTCTTTTTCAATATACTTTTGATTATGACAACATGAACATAAAAATCCACTTTGAAATATGAAGCTGTAACTTAACCCAAAGAAACACTCACATCACTCCTACCTATCTTATTTAGAACAGCATTTGAGAACACAACTCAATTTTTACAAGTGTTATTTGCTTGCAAATCAGTTTTACTTGAGTCCTGAGCCGACTTCTAAAGGCAGCATAGATCAATCTGACTAACAAAACCTTTGCTGAATTTGATAAATATGAGAAATATAGCACAACACCTTTAGCGTTTTTTTAAAAGCATTTGATACTGTAAATCACACTATCAAATAAATAGTCAGGCAGTGTAGTCATGGGCATTATTTAAACTGGTTGAGGTCTTATCTGATGAGAAAGAGACCGTAATATTGAACTCTCCAACATCAGGTTTTGCTGTGTTGGGAAATTGCAGACCATTGCCAGGAATGAAACAAACGCTTTGAAGGCAATTTAAAAGGGCAGTGAACTACCATGATACTACTCACAGAAGGAAAAGATGCTTTTTTGTATATCCTCTCTTTCACCTGTTGGCTCTAACTTCAGGAAAATCCCATTGAGAGTCTTCAGCATTAGCTTTATAAACAGAAACACTCCCTCTTTAGAAAAGACAAAGCCTGTTGTGAACATTTGACTTACTATTCTGTGTGAACATGAATTCTAACACACTAAAATAACAATATTAATCCCACTTTATCTTGTGACCAATGCTAAAGAACTCTCAGCTAGTTCTAGCATTGTATGGGTCAAATGAAGTATGTGGCATTTATCACAGCACTAGCCGAATACAGTACTTGAAGTTTACTGCAAAACATGACTCAGAAAGGTTTTAACATGACTATCAGAAAGATTTTATATCACCTGATTAAATAACACAGAGAATAGAGAGAAATAGATGTCAGGATGGTGCAAATACTAGGATGATAAGTCATTCAGACTTCTGTTTAGTGTGGACATCCATGAAGCAGAGCTCTCTAGTAGCTGGTAGTAGACTGGGATTCTTACTGTGCCTCTCTCCTCACCATACTTTCACTTGTTATTAACCATTCTGCATCTTTCCTGGCCTTCTGTGTCCTAAAACAACTTCCTTTGAACTTGAACCTCTCATTTCTTCCTTGTAACCGCAACCAGAAAAATCCCTTCTTTTGAGGTTGTTTCATCTTTGCACCCCTGTAGTTTGGGCTGATGAAGTCAGCATCATTTTCACCATAGATTTGAATGATAATTAAGATCACCCTTTAGACTTAAAGCTTTCTCCTGTAAAATGAAATGCATTGAGGATTTTTTTTGTATGCCAACATCTTTCATCATAAGATTCTGACAGTTCAGTGTGCAGTAATTCAACAAAGAATTACAATGTATTAACAACTAATCACTGAGTGAGAAATTTTGGAGTTTGTCTTTTCAAAACACTGTTCACCCGCAAATAGTTCCTTAAAGTTGTGAGTACTGAGAATTTGGCCTTTACTGTTTTGATTTTAGCAGTCAACATACAAAAAATGTTCTTTGTCTACATAAAAGAAAACAATATTAATTTAAANATACATATATCTATTTAAGGGTGTTTGAAAGTTCCTATGAATTAAAAATGGGATGTATTTTAGATTTTAACTTTTGATCTAATTCAAGTAATGAGAGTTTTAAATATTTTTTCTGTAATATATAACTCTCATATCTAATTCTACTAATATCTTTATATTAACAATTAAAGTTCTTTTATCAATTAAACTGTCATCCTTGTGTCATGCAGTAAGTATAGTGTATTAGGTACTGTACCTAATACTATAAATGAAACATTTTAATTGATTTTGTAGGTTCATTCCACTAATAAATCACATATTTAAAAAAAAAAAAAGGGGTTGAGATCACCTTTGGCAGATGGATAAAACAGATTTCACTGCCCATGGCTGTCCACTTATTGCATCCTTTGAATGCAATATGAATTCACAACAACTTGTAATATTGAGAACTGATATTTTGTATTTTGCATAGACTCACTCTGCTTAGAACCAAGTAACTTTTAGTATAAATACCTGTATCTAATGATGTGGGCACACATTGCAAGCCAACCTTTGTAAAATTGTTTTCTCTCTTGGTTATGTATTTTTCTTCCTTGTATTTTTCTGTAATTAATTTCCCAACTTATCTAAAGGTTCAGTTATTCTATGATACAGTAGTAATTGAAATTACNTATTAATTTAAAATAAATTAAATAATTAAATTTGGCATGCCAGGACTTCAAATAGCTAGTTAAATCAAATAGCTAGTCTCCTGTAAGGATATTCATGAAAAGTTCTAAATTAAATTGCTGCTGGAATCCCTGTTTTGGTGAAAGATGGCTTAAATAAAGTTGTATCTCAAAAGGGGCAGAAATGCTTTTCAAAATTATCTGAATTAAGATCTACACAACACTTTCTCCTTATTTGACTTCCTTTCAATATTTAGGTCATAGTTAAAGTGGTTAAAAGCTAAATATTGCTTATCAGTATGATAAAAATTAAATATTTCTAT
>WEIV01003546.1:45745-77099 GCA_013390005.1 Calyptomena viridis
TATCTATATACATAAATCTATTTAAGGGTGTATGAAAGTTCCTATGAATTAAAAATGGGATGTATTTTAGATTTTAACTTGTGATCTAATTCAAGTAATGAGAGTTTTAAATATTTTTTCTGTAATATATAACTCTCATATCTAATTCTACTAATATCTTTATATTAACAATTAAAGTTCTTTTATCAATTAAACTGTCATCCTTGTGTCATGCAGTAAGTATAGTGTATTAGGTACTGTACCTAATACTATAAATGAAACATTTTAATTGATTTTGTAGGTTCATTCCACTAATAAATCACATATTTAAAAAAAAAAAAAGGGGTTGAGATCACCTTTGGCAGATGGATAAAACAGATTTCACTGCCCATGGCTGTCCACTTATTGCATCCTTTGAATGCAATATGAATTCACAACAACTTGTAATATTGAGAACTGATATTTTGTATTTTGCATAGACTCACTCTGCTTAGAACCAAGTAACTTTTAGTATAAATACCTGTATCTAATGATGTGGGCACACATTGCAAGCCAACCTTTGTAAAATTGTTTTCTCTCTTGGTTATGTATTTTTCTTCCTTGTATTTTTCTGTAATTAATTTCCCAACTTATCTAAAGGTTCAGTTATTCTATGATACAGTAGTAATTGAAATTACTCTCCACAACATCACTAATATGGATTTCTAGGGCTCATTTTATATGTATGAAAACACTCCTGATACACCCTTCTCTACCCCCTGCATTCTTGGGTATATTGCTGATGGGTAGCTTAGTAATGATTGACTAGATTAAGAGGTTAATTAACTGCCTATAAGTCTGGCTCTATACATGTGCATGCTGTGCAAGACATCCTTAGTTTGGGGAGATTGAGTCTCTTCGAGAGCCACTGAAAAATGACTGCTAAAAGAAAAGGAGAGGTGCGCAGATGACATTTATGTATTAGGATACTTCAGAGTTGGTGTCCATCCATTGTGACAGCTTTGGGCTCTTAAACAGAAGTCTTGTGGAGAGAGGGGGCCAAGATAAAAATGAAAGATACAATGTATGAGATGAGACCATCCTGTTAGTCACCAAAGGTGGTCGGCAGCTGGCTAGCAAAAAGAAGCAGATGGTAGTCAGACATGTGAGGCAAGGATCCAGAGTTAAGGTATGGGATGCGACCACAGCATGGCAATGACAGGTATTTCAGTACATTAGGAACTGGGAAACCTTTTGAGAGAGAAGGAACTCATAAAGGAAGGATGGACTTTATTTTGATCAAGAGACAGGCTGCTGCTTCTGATAATTATGGAGGTCATAGAGGATGATTTAAACTAAGAACTGGAAAAACGTAGACAGGCATGGAGAAACACCTTGTTCAGAATGGTTCAACCTCCCGTTATAACCTGACTGTTATGCAGCATACTTCTGAAAAGGCCAGAAGGGAACAGAAATAGAGAAGGGAAGTCAGTTTGCCTGAAATGTCAGCTGACTAGTCTGGCAAAGCTGAACCAAAGGCAAAACTAACAAAAGCTGGCTTCTACATCAATACTAGAATCATTAGAAATAAGATGAGGAAAACAGAATTTTTGGCAATAGACAGCAACCCTGCTACAATGGACATCTCAGAGACCTGGTGAAAGGATAATTAAAAAGATACAGTGTTTCCAGGCTACCAGCTTTGAAGGATAGTAGAATGAAATGTGCAGTAAGGGCAATGTATGTGAAGCAACAGACAAAGTTCATGGGCGATGAGAAACACTATGGAATTCTGTGTCAAAAACCCAGATGATGATGATGATACAAACAAATATAGTACTAGGATCATACTTTGGACTTTTTGATCTAGGGAATGATAGCACTTAGGTATTATAAATTTAAGACAAGTTGTGACAGGATGAGATTTTCACTATATATATAAAGACAGTATCATTGTTGCCTGAGGACAAGAGGTAGAGATAAGACCACTGTATGCAGTAAATGACTGCTTCCTATAACAACTAATCTTAGCACTCTCATGAAAAGCTGCCATTTGGACTTTGGACCTGAGTAATGTACAGGACCTAATTCAAACAGTGTTAGTTGAAGAGCACTCTGTAAGAGCAATCAGAATGGAATTAAGCTTAATATTGCAGTGGGAAAGAACAAGCCAAATAAATCCTGTGCACAGAGATTCAATTTCAGGAACGGGAATTAGATAAAAATGAGGCTATTAGCAAAAATACCCATACAATGAATACTCAGAAAAGCCTGCAAGCAGCCTTGAGGCTGTTCAAAAATACTGTATCGGAAGCACAGGTAAAGTGTTCAGAAAAAGAAAACATAATGACCCAGTAAAAGCCCTGTATAGCTAAACAGAAAAACTGAAGAAGCTACTGTACAGAAAGGATTGACTTTAAAAAAACAGAAGGGTTGTCCAGATGAGGAGAGAATTAAGATCATGGCATATCATGTATAGGAACTTACAGCAAACATAGATGAATTTGCAAAAGATAGATTTATAATAAAAAGTTTTTTAAATGCTTCAGATGCTGAAAGCCAACTATGAAACAGCTGGACAATCTGATGATAAAATGTGTTAAAGTGGCATTTGAAGATAAGGTCACAGTAGAAAATATGACATTTATTTTTTGTATTTTTTTTACAGTTAAAAGTGTTGGGAAGTTTCCAACATCCATTGAATTTTTTTGTAGCAGATTGGTCAGGGGAGCCATATCAATTTGAGCTAATTATACATGAAGCATTTGACTACACAGAATAAGCTAGATGTCAATAAGTCGCCAGGATTAGCAGCCTTTCACCCAAGAGCTGTGAAGGAACTCAAATGTGAAATTGCAGACCTGCTGGCAAAAATGTTGAACCTATCATTATAAGCAGTCACTGAGTCAGGGGCCTGGAATATGGCCATTGTAAGCCCCATCCACAAACAGGGCTCTAGAGAGGTTTACTGAATCTGTCTTTCATCTATGGTAAAATTGAAGAGCCAATGTTAAAGTATGAGATTACTGAGCACATGGATAAACAACCTGTAAGGAAAGAATAAGCATGGCCTTTGGAGAGGGAAATCCTGCCTCACTAGCTTGTTCTGAATACATGGTATATGGATATTGATGCCAGGAAGGGAGCCAGTGCTGCCCTGACCTGAAAAAAGTCGAGATCCAGGTCATGGAGAAAAGGCAGAGGCTGTTGAAGCAGTAGCAGAAAATGGGCAGGACTGGTAGGATCATGAGTTCATCTTGCCTGAAGTCAAGGACCCACAGCCCACCTCCACACCTGCTCTGACACCCTTGCCTCCCTTTTGTCCCTGTTAGGAGCTGGGGAGGGGTTGATTGCAGTGGCGTAGATGCCCAGGTAGAACAGCATGTCTGCGTGCTGCTAGATGTTGAGCATGGGGGAAGGAGCTCATTTGTCCTGAGACACCGGGCCAGATTTCTTGACCTGCTTGCCCAGTGAAAGAGACCATTAAGTTGGTAACTTCTCAGGCTTTCCCATCCACCAATTCATCTGGGTTTTAATCCAGCTTTGTAAGCACCAGTCTTCTCCCACTAGAGAAGAAAAAAATGACACGTCAAGAGGCAGCCTTGAAACTCTTCCTAATGAAAGCCAACAGTCTTGTTTAAAATCCTACAGAACTTTACCAAGCCCCCTGATGTACTTCATAGTGCACCAAGGGACCTCCACAAAGCAGTGACTAATATCAATGTATAGGGAACCCTGTAGGATAGCTCTGATGTTCCATGTCAAATGCTTTCTCCTTGTTGAGGGGCAGGAAGCAAATGACAGATCAGCCAAAGAATGTTTTTGACCAGATAGGAATTATCAAAGGTGCTCTGTCATGGGATCACATAGACCTGACCTGGCTGAGTCACATCCTCCAGCATGGACACCATGCAGAACACGGCCTTCACTACAGGCTTGTCCTGTGAAGAGAAATTGGGAATTTGCACCTCAGTTCTTCCACAACAGGGTTACTGTGGCCCTCATATGAAATAAGAGGAGGACCCTAAACATTGAGAATTCATGCCAGATGTTGGCATGATCCAGGCCAAAATTGTCCTGGAACATGTAGAGGCCAAACATACAGAACTCTGAAGACAGCCTCTCTTATGCATGGAGAAAAGCAACAAAGAGCTTCAGAGAACATGACAAGAGTTCATGTCATCTCCAGCTGGTCCTGGTTGTTCTCACTGGCCTTTGGGAGCCTGTTCTACAGAGTATGATAACCAATAGCATCTGTAGAGAAGACCACACTAAAGGCCAGTTTCTTTCATTCATCTGGCCCAAACCCATAAACGTGGGTGTTTCCTTTGCCAAGAAGCAAACAATGTGCTCCTTGTCATACCTCTTCTTCTCTGAAGTGTAAAAGTGGCAGCCAAGATCTTTGTTTCAGAAGAAATGCATGACTGAGCATATGGCAGTACCCTAAACCCAGAAGGCTTTTAGGGTCCAGAATTTTTTCCACTTCTGATGTTCACCACAAAAGTATGGATTGTTGCAGTGTGTAGCCAAGCATCTCTCCAGTTCTTCAATTCCTTGTTCAGTGATTCTGTCACTGTGTCCTTCTGCTGTGGGTAATCTTCTGGTTATCTATCTATAGCTGCAGTAAAAGAGTTTGGCGTGTACCTCCCCTATACTTCTTCATCTCTATATTAATGTGACTTGAGAGACATCCACACATTCCCAAAGAGTTTGTCCACTTACCACCGTCCCTGAAAAGTATGTTTTTTTCCTTTTGATTTTGTGATATCAGTACTCTATAGTGTGCAACACCTTTTTAGGTCAGCAGTTGCCAAGCAGTCTACATACTATTTGTATATTTTGAAGAATGTGATGGGGTAAGGTAAAGATTGTCCAAGAAATCCGGTGTTCTTGTTAACTATGCCATTGTTCAAAAAGAGCCTTGATATTATCCAGTTACTTTGAAATCCCTATTAATTTAAGTCAGTTAAAATGAAAATGAGTATTTATTTATATCATCCACAATCAGCAATATCATAAAAAGTAATTATGATATACAAGAACAAATACACTAAAGAAAGAAATGCATTAATCTATTATAGTGTGGTTAAATTCAAAATATCTCTTACTCTCTCTCCTCCTCTTTTTCCCACCATTTTTCAATTTTTCTCTCTTCAGGTGACTTGTCTTCATTTTTACTAAGACCTCCCTATTAGTTCTTAACTTTTCTTAACCAAAGGTAAAACTCTTCCCACTTTGCCTATCAAGATGGTGTTCAATAAGATGCATAAGCAACATGAAAGTCTGCTGAGAGAAAAGAAACAGAGTTTTGCCCCTTTAATTGTTCAAGTGCATCATGGCGGTCATGCTGACATCATGAAGAGGTTCATGCACCAGCAAAGTTTATTAAAAGCAGTATCTAAATAATAATTACATGCGGCCGCACTCAGGCTTACAGTTAATCCTTACAGCCTGCCTCTAACTACCTAAGCTACTACTCCTATGCTACCTATGCCTAACCTACCTACCTCTAGCAGACTATATGTCCATCTCATGTAGACAATGTCTGTCTCCCTACGCAAGTAACAGCTATAGAACACAACTATAATGTTTACATTAATCACCCAATGACCCGAGGGTCAACTCTCCTATCCAATCACAGATGTCAGGGTGTGTCCATGAGACACAGCCCACTGCAACCTCTCTGCCAAGCATGCCCTGATCACAAAGGTCCTTTGCTCCATGCATGCCATAAGTGCACATTGCCTGCTCATGTCCAGCTTTTCATTCACCAGCATCTGCAAGTCTTTCTTGGCAGGGCTGCTCTGTTCATCCCCCAACTCCTTTTGATACTGGGAGCTGCCCAAACCCAGATGCAAGACCTTGCCTTGGCCATGTTGAACCTCATGAAATTCCCATGTATCCACCTCTTGAGCATATCTATGTCCCTTTGGATGGCATCCTGTCCCTTAGGTATGTCAACCACTGCACTCAGCATGGTTTGGAGATCATTATGTTTCCATAAATTAGGCTTATTTCTGAAAATCCATGCCAGTCGACACAAAAAAGGCATAATAAAGCAATCACTTGTCTTTCCAAAAATTGATTTTGAAATTCATGGATTTCAAAAGAATAAGAATCACTTAGATACTGAGGCCTTTCCAGGGCATAGAGAACATAAGTGATGAAACAATATTCAAAAGGATTATTTTTTTCCTGGGTATCCATTTTAACTTTCACTACCATCAGATGTCTTGACATGCTGAATATTGCCAGGGGCAGAAATTCTGGGATAAGTCACAGAACTCTCTTGAATCATCCCAAAAAGTAATTGTTAGGGGAAAGACCCTGCAAAATGGGATTTCAGAACAATGAAATGAAATTAAATTTAAAATTGAATAAATGTTCTGTAAAAGAAATTAACTTATCCTTGAGATTATTAGAATTTGAGAGTCTCTCTTTTTATCATACCAGAAACAGCACAGAAGTGGTGATTGTGTTCCCCGCAAAATGAAGCTTGAAGAATACCATGTGCAGACAATCAAAAAGAATCAGTTCACCAGCATCATCCTCCTTACCATATTTATAGGCTTCAGCATATAAAATTCCATATTTGAGTATAAAATTCTGTAAGTTTTGTTTAAATTGAATCATTATTAAATTGAGAGTTAATCAGAAACAATACAAAAGTGAGTGAAAGTAAATATAAGTTTTATGTATATAACAGGCCAGGAATGCACATAGCCCATGGAATGGAGGTAGACATGTCTGAAGGATGTGTGGCAACAGAAATATGAAGATACCAAGGAAGGAGGTACAGAGTTGTATAGGTGACTAAATCAGAGGTTAGATATATGGGCAAATCTAAGCATTTTTAGTTGCAAATAACAGATAAGTAAAACAGCTGGAAAGCATTCAAGAAGAAATATCTCTTTAGATAACATCACAGATTGTATTGGAGTGAACTGAGTGGTCTTTCTTTCTTAAAATGATGAAATGCAAGTGTTTTAAAACTGCTACCAAAATGGCTAACCAGTCTTCTGGGAGGAAAAAAAAAAAAAAAAAAAAAAAAGAGTTTATAAAAGCAGATGAAGAAAGAAAGAACAGGAAATACATTCAAAAGCTGTCATTTAATTTGTTGCCTAGAGACACTGTGAATCATCAGAAAACTTGGAGACAGGCTTACGGGGGTAGTACACTGTAAAGCACTTGTCCTTTATTCACGTTCATAACTTATATAAGTGAGAGCCTTTAAATTCTTTTTCTAGTACAGTTATTTAAAGATTGAGCTGCAGCTGGAAATAAGATGTAACTGCCTTAATGAAGTTCCCTTTCAGCACAGATTTAGAGTTTGAATAGCAACTGAATTTACATAGCTTTGCAGGGTTCTACTGTTAATTTCTCTGTTATTCAGGATTATGAGCATTATGCACTTGGTTTGTAATGAATGTGAACTATTCTCAAGTGACTTACAGTTATTCCTCTAAAAAATTTGGTGGCTACTCTCCAGTAATGAGTGCATTAAAGATTTTAGCAATAAAACCCCTGGATGTAAACAAATTATAAATATTTGGATCAGTTACATTGCAATAGCAGACATGGTTTCACACAAATTTTAAGAACATTCCAAAACTTTTCCATGCAGCAGAAATGATAACAGACTTCCACTATGATACCTGCCTTTTTGGCCTTCCCCCTGAATCTTATTCATAAACATCCAACCCTACTGTCACCATCATCAAGCTCTGGAAAATTCTGAGAGTAGAAACAGTCATGAATATATAGGGCTACACCACTGCCTCTCCTTCACTGGCTATCCCTACTGAAGAGTTTATAGCCAGTGATTTTCATTATAAATTAATATTCATTAGTATATAGTCAGCTTATAGTCAGTGATTTCTAACTTGTGTGATACAAATAATGATCTCATAAGCTTGAAGTACACTATATCACATTGATGGGTAAGGAGAACAAAGAGTGTATGTCCACAGAATCTTGTTTTTTTTCAATAATCTCCAGAAATCAGAAGAACTCATGAATGTAAGTTAACATATTTTTGAGAGAAAAATGTAACAGGTTTTTCATATTATTTTGAGACTGCTTTGGTAATTCAGATAGAGAATCAATAAAAGTTTATTCCTGAGTAGAAGGTCAGATGGAGTTGGATACTTCAGGTGTCTTGGAGTAACTTTATTATTATCCCATATTCATCTCCTTTATGCCAGGAGAAAAAAAAAATGAATCTTGTGCTTTTAAAAAACTGAGCCCCAAGAGCGGAGAGAAAAAACTAGCTAGAGAAATCTTTTCAAANCATGAATGTAAGTTAACATATTTTTGTGAGAAAAATGTAGCAGGTTTTTCATATTATTTTGAGATTGCTTTGGTAATTCAGATAGAATATCAATAAAGGTTTATTCCTGAGTAGAAAGTCAGATGGAGTTAGATACTTCAGGTCAGCCATCTACCCGGTATGACAAAGGGAAGTGGTTTAAAGCAGCACTCGTCTTTTCCCCATTGCCAAGCCTGTAAGATCAGATTCATATTTGCAGCCAGGTCAACTGATATGAAGAAGTGCAGAGTCAGATTTCTGTCTTGAAGGCAACAGTGTTATATTTCATCCACCCTGAAGAAAGAAAAAACAGAAGAGGAGAATATAAAATGAATGACCAGCTTTCATGGTACACTGCTAGAGGTGCCCAACCTATAAGCTGTGTAAGTTACTGTACATGATTCAGCTGACCAACCTGCATATTATTCACAAATGAGTTTGTCAGTAGTGTCAGGAGCTTGGGATCCCATTTTGCATTGAGGATGCTCTCACGTAGTAGATCGTCATGGCTAAGAGAAAATAATATATTGTTCTCAGAATGGTTGTCAAAATATGAGTTTGCATTCACTTAGCCACAGCTAAATTAATTTATATGTTAATTTTAACTGTCAGTTTAAGGAATGAAAAGCACATGTACCACAGACTCACTACCCTTTTATGCTTTACGAATTATGTCATTCTCAAAATTAAAAATCGAAAACTAGAATACAGTCTTGATTATTGCCATCCTTCTATGCAGGAAGGTGTTAGGGCAGGAACCAGGGCAGGGAGCACTGAAACTGAAACTGCACCTGATGCTGCTATTCACCTATCATGTGATAGCATTGATAAATTATTTAATATCTGCTGCTTTTATTCTGTATTATGTCTTCATGGAGTGATATCCTGTAGCAGTGTGCTCTGCTCTGGCTGAATATGTTTCATTTCCTTTGCACATGGAAGATAATGGAAAAATAAAACTACCAGGCTTCTACCTCCTGCCACTTATAGCCACCCCAGGCTTGCTCCGCTCCTTCTTCAGCCCTGGCTTAGCTTGCCGCAGGACGCCAGATAGGAGGGGGCTCTTCTGGGCGGGAAACCCCTGAGTCAGGAGGTCCATCTCAGAAGGGGCTTCAGAGCTTGCAAGAGGTGTGTGTGCCCTTGCACGCTCTCGAGGGTTAGGCTAGTGAATGGAGGATGAAGTGCCAGCGACTCTTCATGGTTGCATATAATATAAGTTTATTTCACCCCAGGGGCAGTGAGCCCCATGGAGGGTCCAAGCTTATCAAGGGCAACCAGGGAAGAGCCCCAAATATTTCTGGTCTGTGGTTCTTATAGGGGGCTCCAGCCAATGGGAAGGGAGAAGGGAGGGGACACACCATCTGGGGTGAAGGGCAGGGGATAACAGATTATACCGATTTAGGGGTGTAACAGAACAATATAATACAGAGATACATAATATAGAAATACATACTAATTACACACCACAACAGCCACTTTTGATACAATTTAAGAAAAAAAATAGCAGAATTTAGTCTTAAAGACTTGCATGATGGTCTTTCAGCATGATGTAAACTGAAACAATTTATCCATCAAACAGTTCACTTTAATGTAATGCTAATTACACTTCACAAAAAA
Source organism: Calyptomena viridis (assembly GCA_013390005.1). Lineage (NCBI taxonomy): Eukaryota > Metazoa > Chordata > Aves > Passeriformes > Eurylaimidae > Calyptomena > Calyptomena viridis. The sequence goes on from WEIV01003546.1 coordinate 55,629, forward strand.
TCCCCTTAAATCTTAAACTGGCCTTAGAATGTGTTCACTGTTTTAACATTGTTAAAACATATAACATATATGTTATAACATATGAAAACTTTGATCCATAGAGAAATATGTAATTTGAGAAGTAACAGTTGGTCACCAGGCTTAGATCAATAGAGGGTGTTCATAGCCAGGAATAGAAGGGTAGTAAGGATGAAAAAGCTGAGATAAGTGGGGACAATTTTAATGAAATTTGGAAGATTTGGCTTCTGTTTTACATTAAAAAAATAATTAATTTTAGCATTTTTCATTAGGTCATCCCTCAAAGTTTTTGAGATGTTTTATTCAAGAGTTTTAGTCATAAGAACACAGGGGAAGCAAAATAAAACACAACCGTATATTTGCTCCTTGTACTTCTGTCATTAGCAGTGTGTGTACTCTTCTTTGGAAATACATAGCAGCTTTGTACATACCAAAGTCCAAAGGTTCCAGCTATTTAACAAATTAATTGAAAAGAAAAAGTGCAGGCAAATCTGTTGGTTAAGAATAATTATATAAATGTCATCCCAGAAATATCTGATTTGCATTTTAACAGAAAGTCAACAATTTAATTTTACTTTTATATTTAAATGCCATTTTCTTCCCATTACAATTATTGACAGTTTCAATCTCTTGGCCTTTCCTCCTCCTTCAGCAGCTCTGGGAATGAATGAGTAGGTTTGGGTAAGAGCCTTGTGGGTTAGAGAAGGCTAAAAATAGTGCATTTCAATTTGGAGAAAAGTATCAATATGAGAAACAGAACAGTAGAAACACAATTATTTTACACTCTCTTTTTTGCATCTAAATATCAGAAGTTACTATTCCTCCCCAGCCTTTTTAATTACTATTTATTGGCATTTATTGTCAGAAATAGAATCCCTTCCTGTTTGAGTGAGGTAGTTAAGTTCTATTAGCAAATGAATGCATTAGTCAATGGCTCTGAAGTAGCTGTAGGCCTTTGCAGATGGTAAAAAGGTGTCACTCAAGACCCACGTTGGGCAAAACTTAATCAACCAACCAAAAGTTAACTCTTTAGTTGCCTAGCTACTGTTTTCCATATATGGAAGTATTCCATATATGGAAGGTATAAAGGAGAGCCCTGTGAGAACCATGTAATGGAAGTTCAGCGTGTGCGTGTGTGTGTATGTGTGTGTGTGTGTGTGTGTGTGTGTGTGTGTGTAATGTAGAAAGCATATAGATGTAAGATAATATTAATAAAAATCTTTAGCAAAGTCTTTGAGACTGTGTGTTGCTGAAGATAGAGAAGTCCAAGCGCCACACCTTCTAAACCTCTAGTCTCTTTTCTGTTCTTCTGTATGTTAGATACATACCTCATAGACTTCTGTGATGACAACCAGTTATACAAATCTCCCGATTTTTGCTGTAAATACAGAAAAGATGGCCTGATCAGTTGAAGTCAACAGTCTGCCAGGTAAAGGACTTACATAGCTATGAGTGGAACTATTTGTTTAGTTCATAAAATCATACAGTAGTTTAGGTTGGAAAGGACCTGTAAGGGATATCTAGCCCAACCCTTCTACCATGAGCAGGGACATCTACTAGATCAGGTTGCTCAAAGCTCTGTCCAGCCTAACTTTGAACAGTTCCAAACAAGGTACACTTACAACCTGTCTGACAAACTTGTTTCAGTGTATCACAACTCTCTTTTAAAAAATTTTCTTCCTCATATCTAATCTATCCTCTTTTGATCCAAAACCTTTACCCTTTGTCCCAAGGCCTGCAGAAATTTTGTCCCTATCTTTCTTACAAGCCCCTTTGAAGTACTGAAGTGAGGTTTTCCCAAAGCCTTCTCCTCTTCAGGCTGAACAGCCCCAACTCTCTCAGTCCGTCTTTGCAGGGGAGGAGTTCCAGTCCTCTGGTCATTTTTGTGGCCCTCCTCTGGACCTATTCCACTAAGTCTCTGTCTTTTCTGAGGACTCCAGACCTGGATGCCTCACTCCAGGTGGGGTCTCACCAGAGCAGGTTTGAGCGGCAGAATCACCTCCCTCAGCCTGCTGGCCACACTTCTGATACAGCCCAGGTTACAGCTGGCTTTCTGGGCTGTAAGTGCACATTGCCAGCTCATGTCCAGCCTCTCATCCACCAACAGCACACAAGACCTTCTCAACAAAACTCTTCTCAATCTGCTCATCCCCCAGTTTATATTTATACCAGGGATTTCCACAACCCAAAGCAGCACCTTGCACTTGGCTTTGTTGAACCTCACACGGTTCATGTAGCCCACTTCTTGAGCTTAGCACATGTGCCTGTGCATTGCATCCCATCACTTATGTTAATGAACAACTTAATGAAAAGTTTGTGATAAATTGCAAAATTCATTCACTAGCCCTGTATCTAATAGAATTACCAAGCACTATAGGGATTTGTGCCTGACATGGTGGGAGCATCACTGCTGAGAGATATATCTCCACATCTCCTGCAGGGTATTGAGAAAAACAGCAGGAAAAAAAGCCTCTCTGGAACTCCGACATTTAAATTACTGTCAAAGGAAGCCAAAACTACTTCGACATAATCACCGGGGTTTGCTGTTGCCTTTCTCTGCCTTGTTTGGCTTTAAGCTACCAAAGGAGATAACATCTCTTTGGCTACCTTAACTCATCCCTGCTCAGTTCCCCTCCTATATCTTGCTCTTATATTTTCCCTTCTTAATCTCTCAGTCACTCAATACTCTTAACTTTGCCATGGGACAGTTCTACAGATAGTGAGGAAGGAAGAACTCTGTTCCTGCCCCTTAAAACCAGAAGCGCAAGGCTATGTATGTCTTCTCTTTTCAATACCCAAGTTTCTGTGAAAACTTGACAGATTTCACAGAATGTGACAGAATAATTTCATTACTAATCCACTTCAATAATATAATTTTTATTGGGATAAAAGTTTTGAAGATAAAACATAAAGATGGAAAAAGTCTACATATTTAACCTATTATACTTCAACTGTATAGAGTCGTGATATTTACAGAGACAAATTCCTGAAGTCTTTGTTCCAATCTGTTTCATATATCTTGATCTAAGCTCAAGGCTTTTAGTGGCTTGTTTCACTTGCCTCTTAAATAAGACGCAATATGTACAGTAAATGTATCATCATCCAGTGTGTAACCCAAGAACATAAATAGTCTTAATGATAATAAGCAATCCTTAAATAATATATTTTCCACATTGACAAATCATGAAACATCTCTCAATATAACAACAAGGTGAACATGCATCTAGATTCTCAAATCTATCACAGACTTTCTAACTCATCACTCTGCTTTCATTATCGTTTCACAATAACCAGATGCATACAGAAGAAAACTATGTTGTCATGCTATTTATTCAGTATGTGTGTTACAGTCTATGTAGTTTAGGTTTTAACCTCTCAGTCAGAGTATGTGTACTCTTCCTGGTTTGTAAACTGGCTGTCACATTAGGATTCCCTTCACCATTGGAGTTTAGGCTGCACTATAGTTTTGAACATTGTTAATAACTAACTAATAAGATAGTTACTATAGTCCATTAATATCCTTTAATATCCAACTGAAAAATCTTCAGTGGAGCTAGTCACAAGTCACGTGATATCACCATTTTCTCACTCCCAAAGGTGAAAAACTTCCTTTTGTGTTCATGCATCACAGCCGAAGTACTTAATTTATCAGTGATTCCATGAAACACTGATATTAATACAAAAATCTTGAAATGGCAATGACTTCATTTTCACCATCAGAAGAGAATCAATAATTTTTCTTAAATACATGGATAACAAAAATTTTGTGTCTGTGGCAACTGGAAGCCTATGAATTTTCTTCTGAACTATTTAGTTATATGTTTTCAATTTAGGTGCCCAGTTCTGGATTTTGTAGCTTTTCTGCCAAGATCAGCAGCTAAATTTTAGCTCCTATGAAGATATATAAAGATTCTTCATCTTTTTACTTCTGTTTATAAAATAGTTGTATATTTTGTGATTGGAGTGCACAGTTAGTTATTGAAGAGTACAGAAGTAACAATTTTTGCACAATATGTTTGGTAGTAAAAGTTTTTTCTTCAATTTTTTTTCTCTGCACTGATAATTTTTTAATTTCTTTTTTTCTTAAGAAATTAATTACATTTTTCTCCTTATTGGGATATCTGAAAAAAAAAGTATAATCATTCTTTTGGTTTTGCCTAGAAATTGATATGATCTTGAAATGTTATTCATTTTGTTTTCTACTGCTATTTTTGCAATTGTGTTTCAGGACTCTTAAAGATGCAGCTCAGGACTCTTAAAGACGCAACACAACTAAAGAAACATTGGCCAGCTGTGTAATATATTCGAAGTGCGATTTTCTATTAAAAAAAATGTAAAAAAAAATTCAATAGCTCTAATTACTACTGAAAATGGTGCAAAAATTTCTCTCCACAGAATTCAGCCTGGGCCAGCCAGGCCCAGATCATTTTCTGATCTCTTCTTCAATTTAGACAGTTGCACTCCCAGAAAGCACTCACATCTGTGTTTAACAGGCAAGGCCAAAACAACAGAGAGATATGCAAATGCCAAGTGGTGTTTGTGTCTCCACTGGTTCCTTTTCTGTTTCATTTATTCAGTGGTTAAATTTTGCCTTAATGGCTCTATGGACTAGTCTGAAATACAGACAGATTTCTAGAAAATGCTCCCCCTTTTCTGCCTGCTTTGATATAGCAATGAATGATGGGTGAATGCCTTCCATAAGAGCAGCCAGAATAAGTGCTTCTGAAAATTTTTTCTTCACTCCTTAAGCACTGGAAACTTGAGGATGAAGGGGCAATCACCAGCAGAGAGGTGATATAATTTTGTGTAAGAAGAAAGTGGGAGGGGAGAAGAGTAGGTGTCTTGTTCATTCTCTGACCAGCCACTGCAGGGCAGCCTACTAGGAAGCCTGTCTGAATAACTCAGAAAATTCATTAAAAAAGGAGAACTGGTCTATTAAGGAAGATCTTTTTCATCTGCTTTTTGTTCATCTAAAATTTTTGTGATGGCTGAAATTTACATAGAGAATTTAAGAAGCAAACCTGGATTTAATACTAATGCCACTTTTACTCAAAAAGTACACAGCATTCAAATATGTTTTTCTTGGGTAAGTATGATACAAACAAGTAGAAAAAAGAGAAAAATAAGGATGTTACAGTGAGGCATCCCATCCCTATCATCAAGCACTGTCCTTCCACCAATGTCATCTCCTTCCTCAAAGTAAGTTTGGGGTATCTGCTAGATAAAAATCCTTCTTACTGTTGTTTCACATTCAAAGTTTCAAAAATGCAATCCTTTTTCAGAGTTAGATATAGTGGCAGTTTCATACCCTCAAGAAATCTTAGCTTTCTGGAAAATCTAGGAATTTTAGGATTACCCCTCTTTTTTGTTGTCTATATTCATGAGGAAAAGGGAATAAAAAAGAAATATCAACTGAATTTATTTTATTCCTCTATTTCAGTATTGTAGAATGCTATACTGTATTTCTCTGATTTTTAATTTGAATTTCTAGATCTTCCCAGAAAAGTCACATTCTTGTACCTTTTCTTTTCTTTTTGAAGTTTATCTCAAAAATAGTAAGATACCTTTAACTTCCATGGTTCTTCAGAAGGGAGTCATATAAATGCTCTTGAAGCAAAATATCATAGAATAGAATTATTTCTTCACCAATATGAAGGCAAATATGAAAGATATTATTAATAGAAAACTGGTTTTTAAACCAAAATAAAGCACAGTGACATTAAAAAAAGGTGTAAATAATATTTATGCAACAAAAGAGGCACAGTATTTCTGAGAATGTGGTAGTTAATGGGGAAATATCACTGATTTATTAGGATTCAGTTACATATGAAAAAGTGATTTTGAATCACTGAATTGAATTATTTTCTTACCACTTCACCTTTACATCTGCCTTTGGCACATTCAGTTGCTCTTCAGGATACTGTAAATGAAAAAACACCTGCAAAACAAGCTGGTAGAGCAACAGAATGCCTGGACAACCCTCCCATCCAGGTAATGTAAATACCTGTCTGGGTTGTCATTCAATGGATGGAATTTTTAGACTTACCTTCTGTTGTCTCAGCACAGGTAAGATAACATGACTATTTCCTGCAGATTTAAGGCAAATTTCTAAGGCGAGATTAGAGAGTCCAGGAACCATATCACACAGAAAAATCCATCTTTCACAGTTCCACCTAAGGTGGCACTTCTTATGCATCATCTTGGCAGCTCCTACTGTCATGTTTTAATTGTACTAGGAGAGTATTCAGAAGCCTGAGTCACAGGTGAGTGCATTACTGCATAACCATAAAACAGTAAGTCTCTGTTCCAAAGATGTGTATAAATTCATGGTGCTCCTCCACAGAATTTAGGACACTTGAATATAGAACATTTGAACACAGGAAAAAAAAACCAAGCAACAAACAACCAGCTAAACAAACAAACAAAAAAACCACCAACTACACACACACACAGAAAGACAGGACATGATTGACAGATTAAAAGAAATTACATTTTGGTACAATACATCAAATGACTGTCATCAAGCTGTTTCCAGCTCAGTCTGTGTCACTTTAGTGTTGTACACAATAGCAATATTTAGCCAAAAATTGAAGACTGTCATGTAGTAATCTGATTGCCAACCAGAAGAACAGCAAATACCCATGCTGAGTACAGTATGCAGGCTGGGAGAAATAATACATCAAAGGCTTACAAAGTGTACAACTAAGAAATTATATGGTCTTTAATCAAGAAGCTCAGACTATTCTGAAGTGTTGAGTTACATTTGAAATAATTCCTCACTCTAGCATAGACAGATAATCTAGATCAAACTCAGTATATGAGAAGGAGAGGAATGATGTAAAGACAACTGTTTCTGCTCAGTAAGGATAAATTAAAAACCACTAAGAAAAAGAAAGGCTGCCGTTGACATGGCTAATTTTAAATTTCCGATTCAGATACATTAAGCGGGATGGGCGGTTCATTATAACTCTTTGTTGCTGATTAGAAACGGTAATATCAGCAGGAGTTACAGCTACTGAATAATACAGAGGACTTGGACCTACTATGCTACTTCATCAGCTGGGGTGAATCGCCTCACTCAAGATTAGCCACCTAAAAATTAACTGCCTAATCTATTCTAGTGACATGGGTTCCTTCAAAGCAGATAAATTAACCTCTTCAGTATGACTCCTCTCATCCCTAGGTAGGTATTCACAGTTTAGGAGACAAATTGTCCTTTGGTGATGCCTCACTCTGTGAATTTATCTACACGATTACGATAAATCAGGTTCCTGCATGTTATGCAGGTAAAATTGGATATGATAAAGTTCATGCTTGTAGATTTGATAGTAATGGCAAATCTTCACTTGATAGCACAAATCCATGAGAACATATCTTACTTACATTACTTACTTACTTACTTCCAAAGTGGAGAAATTTGTGAGGAATGATTTAGCCTGAGAGGAACTTATTTGTTCTAGAGAAAGAGCTAAGCAGCCATTGATACAAAAATCTCTTCACAGCCTCTCCAATCACAGCAGTTATAAAAGAATGGGAGCAAAACCTATTACCTGGGAGGTTTAATACCATCCAAAGATCTTCTATGCAAAAGTTATCACATGAAAGCATAATGGAGAATACTGGCAGTATCTAGGGGGGCTCATTTTATTACGACTGTTCTTTTATCTCCACTCTTGAAAAAATAGGTTTGTCTAATTTTTAGTGCAGTATCCTACTCCTGTGATACATGAACTGTCACTTTTCATTCAACTAACAATGCTAACTTACCCTTCGCAATAGTAATTTATAGACAGCAATTTAAATACAGAAGAAATCCACTTCAAACAAATATGAAATACCAGGTTTTACCAGTTACAAATGTTAAACTTTTCCCCCCCCTCCAACAATTCAGTATTGTTTCTTCGTAGGTGGTGTTGTTTACTCTGTGTGCTTATACGAAGCACATTAAACCTAGGAGACTGTGCTCCCCTAGAATATTTTTTTTTATTGTTATCCCTTTCGTTTAAAACATAGAGCAGTAAATTAGCTTCTAAGAAAGCTGTTTAAATCAATACTAATATTAGAGAATAAGAAGGTCACAATAATACAGGAGTAGAATACATTGCATCAAGTCAATACATTAAGAAAGCTGTGGTTAATTTATTCAGTACAGTAAGTGAAAGAAGATGCATTCCTCTTTCTGACATCTTTTCAAAGTATAAAACATTCTCTGCATTAGGATCTTGTGGTTTGTTCTTTCTTTTATAATACTGTTACATTTTTTTCACATTCCTAGAAAAGCTGTTGCAGTCCGGGGGGGTCTTGCGGCAAAAAGATGAGCATCGTGGAGTCTGGAAAGGACCTTCTGGTCTGGAAAATGGCAACCAAGAAGGTAATTTATTAACCCCTTATATACAGTGACTCCACACAGATCACTGGTGCTTGAGAATACATGTACAGCTATAATTTGTTACTAAATATGTGACACAATAACATTGGTGTTTATGAAATATAAACATGTGCATAATTGGACAATTAACAAAAACATACCACCATTAACTGGAGGTGAGCCGGTCACATAGGCATCCTTCCGCCATTAACAGAATACGCTGACTAATGCAAGTTTAAGGTTGTGCTAGTGGTGTTAGCATCTTTTAAGGATGCAGAACAGCTAGGCCCAAATCCAATCCATAACCACAGGAACAAAGCAGGCCAGCTGTCTGTCCTACAAAAAGGCAAGGTGCATTTTTCAAAATGCAAAGGGTGATTTGGATGATAATGTGATTTTTAAAATAATCTTCCAATTTAACCTTTATTTCTTTGTCAGTACACTTTTGATGAACATAGGTGGATGATAGGTGCAGTCTTAAAGAGGCTTCTACATAAACAAGCTGTTATAAGACAAAAGGTTTGCAATAGAGCCATAGAATAATGTAGGTTGGAAAAGACCTTTAAGAACATCAAGATCCACCGTTAACCCAGCGCTGCCAAGTCTACCACTAGACCATGTCCCTAAGAGCCACACTACATGTCTTTTAAATACCTTCAGGAATGGTGATTCAATCACTTCCCTGGACGGGCTGTTCCAATTCTTTTTCCTAATGACTGGGGAAAAGAATACTCACTACATGATGTTCACTCTGTATCTGGTGTGATCCTGAAACAGTTTCAGAACTAAGACTCATTAGTTGTCACTCTTGTGTGCAGGTTATTACATATCACAATTGCTAGAATTCATGATGATCAAAACATTTGTGCCCAAAACAGGAGAGGAGAGGAGAGGAGAGGAGAGGAGAGGAGAGGGGTTTTGAGCTGCTATGCTTGGCAATGGCTTAAAGACCTTAAAGATGGATTTATCTCTTGGAATGAACTCTTTTTGCAGACTTGGAAAATGTTTCCTATCTATCCTAAAAGCACTGTGAGAAATAACAGTAGTAATGCCTAGAAAATCTGGCAGCTGCTGTGACTGTTCTTAAAAACATGAAGACCTTACTCCAAAGTGAACAGTTTTTACATCAGTCATGGCTCAGGGTTAGACACTGCTGAATTAGAACACGTAATTTTAAATTTTGAGGCCTGTTTCAAGAGAATACCTTACTTTAGGAAAGTGTTTAAATTTATGCACTTGTTTAACTATTTGTTCTTAGCTGGACTGAAGGAAAATAAGTGATAACTGTTAAAATGACATGAAAAAGAAACTCACTCTAACAGCTGTTTAAATAACAATTATTTGATATTTAAATCCTCCTTATCCAATCCAAAACTCAATGCTCTAATGAAATTGTGCTGGCTGCTAATAGATTTTTAGAGTGGAAACTGCAAATGTATCTTGAAAATGTATTTTTTTTAATAAAGATAAAAATTTGCAAGCAGTAAGTTTGTGACCTGATGCAGAACATGCAGCATTCAGCTCTCTAGTGAACTTTAATGGTTGGCTGAAAATCTGGGAATATTTCAAAATTTAAATGTCTAAAATGAGTACCCTCTGAGGGGACTTTTCCACTGAAGCTTTTTGACAGAATAGCAGAAGTATAGCTCCTTATTTGTTATTTTGTATACACCCACACTGTTCTCAAATCGAAGTAAAATTCTCTCAGACAAATGCAGTGCTTTTTATGAGGTAATGTACTAGATGTAATTACCATCACAGGAGCTTTGTTCACAGTATCACAGTTTTTTTAATGCCATCCTGCCCATCATTTAAGCAGACAGTTAATATGCTTATTTATATAACCATCAATATTTAATTAAGCAAAATACTCTTCTATCTTGATTCTAGTTTAAAAACAAGGAAGCTCTAGGAAGATACTTTGCTTTCCATCTTGGTATCTCACTGCCGGCCACAAATGGATGTTTTCTTATTTTGCAGGATGTCACAGTTCTTCCTTTTTGTCATGAAAGTCAATTTTCTTTTTTAGTAATGAAATATACTTATGACGTCCAGACATATATGGCACTCTGACTTCAAGTTCCCAAATACTTCATTCCTCAAAGGATTATATGTGTAGGACAAAAGGAAGTTGAGAAGAGTAAGATTAACAGCAATATTCAATTTCAACAATTTACTTTTGTGGACTTATTCCTGTAAGAGAATTAAAAATCAGGTCCCACAGACACACAAAGTCTGGCAGAGATTATGTGAAAATTTCCTGTTCTTGACCATTTAATTAAATCAATGGAGCTCATAATTATAATTAATTCCTTCTCTGATTTTCTGAATATTTTGCTTTATGCTTGGAAAGAAGAGATGATCTCTTTTTGCACCATTCCTGAAAATACCATTTTTTATTTTTAACTACAAATTTATTAATAGAGACTCAAAATTGGAAGCCTTTCACATTCTGAAATTTCACTTCTGTTCTTCACTTCAGCCTGTCACCCAGTGAATTTATCAGTGTCATTTATGTCTTGTAGTTGTGAATTTTTATTAAAGCCTCAGGCATTGCCATAGTGAGTCCAATTAAAATATGTTCAACATATTTTGAAAAATTGACTTTGCTGCAGTTAAAAGCATGAATTACCCTGACCCACCTGAAGCATTTAATAATTTATGTTTTAAAAGGGATTGTTGATGTAATCTATTGAGTTTGACATTAATGAATTTGATAAAAAATCATTTTGATGATAGGGCTTATCTCTGATTCTAGGTGTATAAATTAAATGGAAGTGGCTGGATACTTGGTCAAGAACTCACATCTCTGAGCTGCAGCTATTACTTACATGCGATAATCAGGACAAACCATACGGAGGCATCCTCATAATCTGAGACTAAAAAACAAAACAACAGCAAAAGCAAAATAGAAATATATATTTTAAAATATAGGATGCAAGAGATACTTGGAAGCATTGCTTAGAATACACCAGAGTTTAGGATTTATACTGCATAATTGGGCACTAAGATGAATATTAAATACTGAGATGAATAGACAGGGTGCTTGAGGATCTCGTTTAAGCTGCCCTTCCAATGAAAGGTTGGACCAGCTGACTTTTTGAGGTCCCTTCCAATCTGGATTGTCCTATGATTCCATGAGAAGTAGAATGCCAGAAGTAGCTGTAGACTTCAGGAAATTCCACCTGCACTCATGATGGACTGTCCTAGTTACAGAGGCTGGGACTAGTTTATCACTATGTGTGCATAACCAAAACTGTATTATTAATATTACTACTGCTGTAATTAGAATTATAATTATCATATATTATAATTATATCTATATAATTATTATAATCATTTATCATGCTATCTTTAAGAGACTTAGAGCTGTACAATATAATGTTTTGTGGTCTAAATAATGGCTTACAGATCTGCTGATAATTTTTATACAGCAGCACTGGGGCACATTGTGGACTACCTCTTGAAGCCTCATTCTAAAGAGCATGCATACCCATATATCCTCCTCAGGAACAGATCCTCAGTCAGGCTGGGAGCTGAACTACAAAAAAATTGGCAGTGGGTCCTCTGTGAGCTTCAGAAGCTGACACTGTCATCCTAAGAAACAGGGTTTTTTATTTGCGTGGGCTTTTTTCTTCCAGTCTGAAATGTGCCAAAGAATGTAAGGTTAGTGCTACCTTTCAGAACAGCAGGGTGTTTGTGCTGCAAACCAGGAGCATGCAGGACTGCAGGGATGCACAGCCTGCTGGCATCATGTGGAAGGACAGAGCAGAGCCATGGCAACTGGACTTCAGTCATCTGTTTGTTAAATTGCCAAGTGGAAATTACTTCCTGAACAATCCATGCTTAAGCTTTGTTTTGGTAGGAACTGTTGCTTCATAACTATAGAGACCTTAGGAGTGAACTAATGGCCATGTATCATGGACCAGGACCTAAAAAAAAGCTGTAGGGCTAAAAAATTTATAGTACATACGAAACTTAAGCTGCTGGAAACAGAGGAGGTGATACAGAATGTGCCTTTTCTCACTTTCACTGACATAAGTTACTGCTTAAAAACACAAAGAGGAAACTATTGCAGTACTCTATTCTGTAACAATACAAAGAGGCTTGGAAGAAGATCATGCCTCAGTTATTCATCCCTCCAGAGTTCCTAGGCTCTGATATTGTACCAAATTAATGGTGCCCTGATTTTAGATGGGACAGAGTTAATTTTCCTCTTAGTAGCTGGTACAGTGCTGTGTTTTGAATTTAGGATGAGAATAATGTTGGTAACACAGCAAAGTTTTAGTAGCTGACAAGCAGTGCTTACCCTAAGTCAGGGTCTCTTACTCTGGCAGTGAGTAGGTGCACAATAAGCCAGGAGGGAACACGAGCAGGACAGCTGATCCAAACTGGCCAAAGGGATANNNNGCTTGAGGATCTCGTTTAAGCTGCCCTTCCAATGAAAGGTTGGACCAGCTGACTTTTTGAGGTCCCTTCCAATCTGGATTGTCCTATGATTCCATGAGAAGTAGAATGCCAGAAGTAGCTGTAGACTTCAGGAAATTCCACCTGCACTCATGATGGACTGTCCTAGTTACAGAGGCTGGGACTAGTTTATCACTATGTGTGCATAACCAAAACTGTATTATTAATATTACTACTGCTGTAATTAGAATTATAATTATCATATATTATAATTATATCTATATAATTATTATAATCATTTATCATGCTATCTTTAAGAGACTNGCCTTTTCTCACTTTCACTGACATAAGTTACTGCTTAAAAACACAAAGAGGAAACTATTGCAGTACTCTATTCTGTAACAATACAAAGAGGCTTGGAAGAAGATCATGCCTCAGTTATTCATCCCTCCAGAGTTCCTAGGCTCTGATATTGTACCAAATTAATGGTGCCCTGATTTTAGATGGGACAGAGTTAATTTTCCTCTTAGTAGCTGGTACAGTGCTGTGTTTTGAGTTTAGGATGAGAATAATGTTGGTAACACAGCGAAGTTTTAGTAGCTGACAAGCAGTGCTTACCCTAAGTCAGGGTCTCTTACTCTGGCAGTGAGTAGGTGCACAATAAGCCAGGAGGGAACACGAGCAGAACAGCTGATCCAAACTGGCCAAAGGGATATTCCATACCACAGAGTGTCATGCTCAGTATACGAACCGGGGGAAGTTGGCTGTGAGGGGGAATTGCTGTTAGGGAATGGGCTGGGCATGGGTCAGTGGGGGAGCGAGTGATTTTATTGTGCATCATTTGTATGTCTGGGATTTTATTTTTCCCTTTCTCTCTCCTTTTCCTTACAATTATTACTATTATTTTTACTATAGTTAGTATTATTATAGTTATTATTTTCTCCAAAGAGAAAAATAAACAGAAAAATATAGATAGGTGATATGTAAATAAACAAGATGAGAAACATAGGCATAAAATGAGGTATGTGTCATCTTATCAGTGCTCATGGTTGCTTTTTGCTTACCTGGAATATTGCTAAGTACTGACTAGTCATTATTCCTTATTTTCATTCTATAGTATTTTCAACTGCAAATTACCTTATTTCATCTTCTCATCTATATTGGCTCTCATTCTTGGTACTCATGTTACATACAGTAGCATATTCGTATTTCAATTCTTCAGAGAGTGCTTTGATTCTGCTATTTCCCCTATCCTTTCTACTCACAAAAGCTCTTCTTGCCTTTTCTGGGTAACATGAATGTGCTAAAATTAAGACCAATGAGTCAAACTCTTTCCTGTTTGCTAGCCCATAGAAGTCAAATTTTCTAATCAATCTGTTTGCTTAGGACTATTTTCAGGACACCTATTACCCTCATATTTAAACTCTTTTATCTGAGCATCTATACGCAGCAATAGATTAGCTCCATTTTTGTCAATAGAATTTCAAAGTCCTTATATGATAGAAATGTAAAATAGATATGTGAAAAGCATTCATAAATGTTTCTGGAAAAAAATCACTGATTTCCTCAATTTGAGCATTTCTGTTAATTTGATTGGAAGATCCTGGCAAATGCTATTTACATTGTTAGCGGAGAGTAACATGGAATATTTCATATATGCAACTGACATGTAGATGCCCATGTTCCCAAGAGTAGGGCTAATGAGGAGCACTGAAACAATGAACAGGTAGATCAGGCTGCAAAGATAGAGGTGTCCAAGACAGACTTAGATTGGAAACACAAGGGAGAGTTGTTTCTAGCTCGATGGGCCCATGATGCCTCAGGTCATCAAGACAGAGATGCCACTCATAAGTGGGCACGAGACCGAGGGGTGGATCTAACCATGAACAGTATTTCCCAGGTTATCCAAGATTGCAAAACATGCGCTGCAATCAAACAGGCCAAGTGAGTGAAACCCCTATGGTATGGTGGATGATGGTGCAAATACAAGTATAGGGAAGCCTGGCAGGTTGATTACATCACACTGCCTCAAACATGCCAAGGCAAGTGTTATGTGCTCACAATGGTAGAAGCGACTACAGGATAGTTAGAGACCTACCATGTGCCTCATGCCTGTAACACCATCCTGGGCCTCCAAAAGAAGTCCTTTGGAGGCATCGTACCCCTGAAAGATATCTTTTTATGTTGTCAGTGTTACAGTGGCTGGCAAGCATTCATGTTCTAATGCCTTTCATACAAGGACAATTACTAAAACGTTACCAAAAAGAGATATGTATGTTACCATAATTATTTCCTTTTGCACGTGGGTTGTCTGTGAAAGACTATGTGGTATTTCATACCATTTCTTACAATGCCTTCTTTCTGGGAAACACTGACATATCATGTAAAACCCAGATGCTTTAGCTAAATACTCACATCAGGAGTCACATTTGCTCAAATTTGCTCACATTTGCTTAAATATTCCACATCAGGAAAACATATCTTGCACACGTATTCATTACCTTGACAGTAAAAAACTTCTAGAAAATTACTGAGTGATGCAGAGAATGGGCCATAACCAATACTGTGTTCAGATGCAGCCTTCTACTCCTCACTGTTGTCAGGATCTTTTTGTCTTTCTTTGTGAAAGCCAATACTAGCTTGAGACATTTTCATTCTAGCCTCCTTGGTAACTGTATGGACTCCTGGGTACAGAGGAGATTTTGGGCAGAAGAGAGATGAGAGCACCTGCATCCTGCAGACTGCCTTCCATCCTGGCAGCCACATGCTCCACACTGAGTACCCATTATCACCAAAGTAGCTGGTTTGCTGGAGTCAGACAGGTGTAGCCCGACACTCTGTTATGCTTTTTGTAGTCCTAATTGCTAGTTTTGGGAAAGAACAACAAGATTCTTATAGTCAAATAAATATGTACAGAAATCCCCTTACAACATTAGATGAGAAACTGAATAAAATTCTTTTCTATACATCAGTAATATCCTTAGATACGAGCTAGAATTTTGTTTTTCAGCTTAACTGTCATGGGACTGAGTCTGTTATTTCTAACATCTCGATGAAATGGTTTCTTGTACTTGGATGAAACTAATTGTGCATTCACAACCCTCTATTTTCATAGCTGGAAAGGGAATTTCAAGGGAAAAATAAAGAAGACCTGTTTTTTAATTTGCAAAATGCTTTATTTTTACAAAGTGTCAGTTTATCAGATTACCTCATATCACATTCTCATTATGGTCCAAAGTTTTCCATATCTGAGCTGGTGCTTCAGTTCTGAGAAAACCCCTCAGTACAATCGGCCAGCGAGGGTTAGTTACCTTTTGTAATGTGGGACATCAAATACTTTGTCTTGTACTAAAATTCTTCACATCTTTAAACAATTTGAAAAATAGGTTTTTTCTCATGCTTTTGATTTTGGAAACTCTGAAAAAGTCTTTTCTTTCAAACTGTAATTATATTTGTCTGTCCTTCTGAAGAGGATGTTCAAGGACTTTGCTTAAAAATCACTCTATAATTAACGGTTGTGTTTAATAGTATAATAGTATGTTTATTTTTTCCCCTTCTTAATATGATCCCAAAGCAAAGAAATGGGAGGCAGAATTCTATGGTCTAGGGAATAGTAATGTCATTTCTAGTTGTGAAAACAGATATTCAAATCTTGCATAGACAATAGTTAATTACATTGTTAACAGAGCCTACTGCTGAGGTATTTTGCTTTCAAAGTTAGATATGTGAAATGCAACTGCAGCTGAAAGTAATCTGGGTTTTACTGTCAAGCAATTATTGCTCACCTAACCTCCTCATAATTTTTGAGATATAATATTATCTGTTAAAATTTTATTGGGATTATTTTTTTTAATTTTTTCTTTGTTTTGGTTTTGGTTGTTGTTTGTTTCCCCCCCCTCTGGTATTAAAGTTCTTACTGGTCTTGCTATCAACCTCTGATATGATCTGCTAGCTTTATGTGAAACATTAAAAAGAGGTTGGCAAGATGGATTGCTCTAAGGAATGGTTTTTCACATTGTAGGCACTTATACATATTTAATCCAACTTTGTATATGTATTTTTGGGTTTAATGCATGCTAAAAATTCCAATGAGTAACTGTGAGATAATCGCATTCTGCTTTGAAAGTGAACCATTTGGTACCTTAAATGAGATTCGTTCTGATGGCAGTTTGCCTTTTTTACTAGAAGCAAAGTAGGCATTGTAGCTCCAAATCCTACAAATTTTGCTTTTTACCTTAATGATGTAAACCACCATGGTTCAGAAATGGTGTCATATGTATTTAAAATGTTTGGTTGACATAGATTTGTAGGATTGTCTTTAAGATTTTGGTAGGTCTTAATAAAAATCCAAAGGAGGAAAATATTATGAAAAGGCATATCTTTTCATGTCAAAGACAATTATACTTTCCCATCCACTTCACCTAGTTGCTGGTATTCTATTATATCTTCCATCCTTGTTGCAAAGAAATTTATAGACATTTATGACTAATGCCACATACTTCTCTTTGGTCATGTGTTGGTTATTCAGCATCTGCAGAAAAACTTAACTTCCTGTCTTGAAGTGGAATTCTTAATGATTCATTTATCTGACAGTTCTAGTTGTGGCTGTAATACAACTATTGACAACTTCCCGGGGAAGAAAGTACCATTGCTGTTCTTCCACCACCATTTTTGCAGAGGCAATGGGTTCAAATCAAATCCTTCTTTTTCTTCCTTTATCTTTATCTTTAATCTGAAATACTCTCATGATGAATACAACTGTACAGGGATCAGAATCAAGATACAACAGTCATTTGCTGGATTTTAATTATTAACAATTTTCTCACCTATCATATAGTATCTAAGTTTTAATTGGTTGTACTAATAAAATGAGTATTTCTGTGCTCTGAGACACAGATTATGCTCTTGTAATTTAGGCAGCCTGCTGTAAGCAGCCTTATGGGTAAGTATTTAGGGACTGCTACTTACTACAAAAGCCTTCCCTGAAGTTAAAATAGTGCACTTGAAATTAAAATAGTGCATATGTGACATTAATAAACTCATAAGCCGTGCTCAGTCAAGCCACTCTATGTCACTGGAGAAGTTTTAATCAATCAGATTGTGTTCTTTTTTTAATAATGTTCCATTTGAAATTGTTCAGAGACCTGAAACAGAAGGTCATAGTTTATGTTTTTAAATTATTGAACATGACTGGTCACAGCAGTTGCAGATTTTGCATAACTAATAAAAAGATCTCATCTGGATTTAAGTTTTATGTCTATTTGATTGTTTAATTCCTTAACCAAGACGGAATGATGTAGTAGTGTGATAGCTTGAGAGCCCACTATGTCAGTCATAAAATCAGGTCCAAAAAGACAGTAAATATAGCAAATACTATATATAATGATGTGGCCTAAATCTAGAAAAAATGTTGTATCTGTTGGGAGTTATCTTGACTTTCAAGCTTTACTTATCTATCTAAGAAGGAACAACTGTATAAATTCTGACCAAAATAACATATAAATTACTGGAATCTGGAAACCATGAAAAGAAATTATTTTTGGCAACTTTAAACAATTATGCAACATTACAGATTATTCTGAATACCACTGGGATTTGAAATTAGGTCAATTACCAACTGTCATTCAGCAATGAGTCTATCACCACCCTGTGCTGTATAAAAATTAATATACTGTTAGTAAGAAAAACATTTTAATAGAACAAACTTTCATTTGACATTTATAATGTGATGAAACTGAAATTTATTGTGTGAGTATGACTTCTATATTTCAAGTTTCTTCCTGCCTTTTGGGTGTTGTAAATGGTAAAAATCAGAAGACGTAATAAAATAATATCAAATTCAATATATATGATATAACAAATATAGCTCTTGGTCTTAAACCACTCTGATGATTCTCAGAGCCTAAGGCAATCTGCATATTTATGTAAGTATACTTTTTCTTAGTTAAAAATTTTCTTTCTATAACCTCTACTGTCATACAGAGAATTCAAGATAGACATTTACTTGAAAAATTCCCACTGACTCCAGTGGGCAGTAGGAGAGCCTCCAAGAGTGCATTTGCACTGCAGGAACCCAGATAATATCATATCCAGACCCAGAAGAGCACCATCATCTTATTCTCCTTCTCTCACTCCCCTACATCTTCATTTCCATGGGTAAGAAAAAGCGGGTGGGTGGTCAAGTGAGGGGAGCAGCATCACCCATGTGTGATGAGGGTGTCAGAGGATTGGGAGCCCAGGAATGCAAGAATGCTCAATGGCTGTGCTGTTTAGACTTAACCTAAGTGCACTTGCTACAACACTCTGACAGCAGTACAGCAGTACTGCAGAGACATTTTTCTTTCTTTAAAAAAACAGAACCAGTAAAACCTTGTAAACACATTATCCATTTTACAAGGTTAAAACAAAAGGCAGTAAGAACAAGAGTCAAGGGGTTTGGTTCATCTCATTTTCCCTCACTTTAATTTCAGGATAATTCAGACGTTTTCTAAGAATAATGGTATGTTGAATACTTTTTTCAAGGACCAAAAGGGTTATATACATGTATNTAAATAAAAAGATGAGAAAATGTGTATCAAGCAGAACATGAAAATAGAATTCTAGAGTATTCTGCACATAAAAATCCTTTATCTAAGGGATGAATACTGACACTATTATGTCTTATAGGTTTTGAAATGGAATAACAAGGCAGCTGTGACTTATTATCACTATAGTAGTAGCCATTTTTCAGTTTCCTGCTATAGCCATTCACATTTCTTTATGCCTGTCAGATACCAAATTAATAAGTGCACAGTCACTATCATTANCAAAATTAACAGGTAGTCTGACAGTTACACTCACCATCACAGGTGACTCAATTTATCTATGTGTCTATAGCTAAGACACACAAATAGTTTTCAGATTCTTAAGAATGAAAAGTGTTACAGACTGCCCATTATACTTCCACAGATACTTATCAGTGTTCCCCTCCCAGAAGTCAATGAGCTAGGTCTTTAAATTACAGGAATGGTTACCAACCTGGCTGGAAGGGTACTCATACTTTTCACAAGCAGTTCCAAAGCACAGTTGGCTAATATTTTGCTTTGCTTTACATTGTTTTCAGTAGATTTTTAGGAAATAATATTGAGAACTAAGAGGTAGCAGTGGTGCTTTCAGCTCTTCATGGTTTGCCACTAAATAGACATAAAATGTTATATTCATTCTTACTACATTTTTCTATCATAAAATAGATATTCACTTCCCGCCCCACACTTACTCTCCTTTTGTATTCTCTTTTCCTGTTTTCTCATCACTTGTTGGTAGAAGCAGAACTTGGGTAGTGATAATTTACTGTTCTAGCTACTAACTCAGTAGTCTCATCTAAGTCACTGATGCACAGGGCTTTCCATGTTCATTTTTGTCCTCTGTTCATGGGAGACACATAAAGAGACTAAAGGGATAATGGGTCAGATCCAAAGCCCTCTGTGGTAATGGCAGTGCTGAAAACAATTCTGTTTCACAGCAACTTCTGAGGTTTGGGGATTCGTTTTCATTCACTTTGGAACAAGTGGATGTTTTCGTTAACTGAAATTCTTTTGAAATGTTCATTTTGACCATAAAATATGATCTTGAAACAGGAGGAAGCCTGTTATTTGGTAATCAGAGAAATCTGAGAAGTATGAATGTTTCATGTTAACCCCTCTTCCTGATAACAGAGGACCAGGTTTTTCATCCTCCAACTAAATAGATCAGTAAACTAATACTTCCTTCATCCAGATCATCAGGAAATTATGTATAAGAGCAGAATAATTTCCATTGACTCTTGCAGTCTTTGTCAAAATCACAGAAACGAATATGAGCTTGCCTCTTAATTTTTAGCATGTGAAAAAAATATTAATGCAGCAATTTCTCAATAATCATGGAGCAAAGTTTCTTTTCTTCACTTAGTCTTAAATGCTATTACACTAAAACCACACTGAGCATTGTATCTTTTAGTACTGCTTCTACTATTGGGAACTCTCTAATAAACCTAATTGACTTTTCTCTAAAATTTCTAATGGATAAAAAGTCTTTCATAGCACTGACTTGTGGAAACAGTATCAATTTTAACTTTTCAGAGTTTTTTTCTTTGATGGGCTTTGTTGGATTAATGTATGAACTTGCAGTAAAAATGTTGAATGATAATCCCAAATTAATATCCAGTTTTTAGTCTGAAAGGATTAATTCTCATCTAAAACACACCTATATGGAACTACATCTGAGTCACACACGATGAGCAGACTTTGCTTTTAAAAGGCATTTTATAAATATAAATCAGTTCTCAGAAGCATTTAAGGAAGTTATAATTAGAAATTTTAAAATATAAGTAGGTTTGTTTCTTTTTTTTCTTTTAATTTTTTTTGCTAATACTTAAAGAATTCTTAATCCTGACATTATGCAGTAAAGTGTATTCTTCAGAGTTGCTGACAGCTGCTCACCAGAGCCTGCAAGCATGATTGCCATTGTTAGTAAAGCATGTGCCCATTGGAGCCATTGGCCTAATATCTTTTCTTTTTCACTTCTCTTTAAACAACATTTTTTATCACAACTCCACATATTCTCAACATTTCCAACTTCACTTGTTCTACGTGGCATATTGATATTTCAGAAGATATCTGTGCATAGATTGGCAATACATAGACGGCATAAATTGATGGTGG
>WEIV01003546.1:87004-97135 GCA_013390005.1 Calyptomena viridis
GTGCGATGCGGGGTTAGCCGGCTGCCCGCCCCGAGGTAGCGCCGGCGGAAAGGAGCGCGAGTTGCCGGGGCTGTGGCTGGCACCATGGGCACCGGGCGGGGGGGCGAGGCGGCCGGGCTCCCTATGCTCCTCGGCTGAGCCCGGGGATGTGCCGACGCCCGGTGGAATTATTTTGGAACTAGCGCGGAGCGGTGGGAGGAGGACGAGCGGCACAGCGTTTTACCAGCTGCGAGGAGATCGTCCGGCGGTGCTGTATAGGCAAGTATGCGCTCCTTTTCTGCTGCCTTTTCGCTGCGTTCTCTTCGTCTCGAGTGACTTTTTTTGCAGCTGCTGGTCGCATGCTCCCGGTTTGGAGGCAGGATGTTGGGCGAACTGCCAGCAGCAGTTCTCGGGGGCTGAGGTGCGGGATGTTGGTGACCAGGATTACAGGGGAGCCCCGCTCCAACTCCGCCGGAGTCCGCCGCGGGCATCCCGCTGATGCGGTGCTCCTGCGCATAGCCGGGCAGGGAGCTCCGTGTCCCAGCGCTTTCCACTTCTGCAACCGTAAGAGGTGATGCTTTCTTATAGGCATTAATATAAAATGCCTTCTCCTTTGTGCTCAGGTGTAACTAAATTGTAGGAGTCTCTAAATTGCTTTCCTTCCTTCAGTGCTTTTTGTGGGAGAGAGGCAGGATGCATGTCAGCCTTTCATACTCACGAATTCAGATAGTGAACCCAGAGTTTTGATTTTTATGCCTATAACTTTTTTGTACCCTGCCTGATGATTTTCTTTGAGATGCTCTTGCAGTGAGGTTATGGTTTGTCCAGCCTTGTTTGTTTGCTTACTTTTAGCCTGTGGATATTTATTGCTATACTTGACATCGCCACGAAACAAAAGTTGTCTTCAATTTATTCCAGTGTATGGAAAACGAGTTGCAGGCAGGGGACTAATTCTGCTCTCAGAGGAACTCCACTTCAAAGGAGGAGGCCCATGGGGCTGTAATCTGCAGCTTAAAACTCAGAGATCTCAGAGCAGACCTGTCACACTGTAAAGAATGAATTCTATTCACCTTTCGGCAATGATAACGTATAAGCTAGCTGCCTGCCTTCCCATATCTGTGAAACACGTGTCTCTGAAATGCAGGGAATAAAGATGTGAATTCTTGGCAGGTTTGTGAGAAGGCAGAACTTTAGACAGTGTTTAATTAAGTTTGCTCATATTGATTTCTTCTGTGTCTTCTCTATGAGCCTGAAAACTGCAATCTATTACAGTGACCTTGATGCATGTTGTGTTCTAACACGAAAGCAGCATGGAATAAAAGCATTTACACAGATTTATAGCTAAGCTCTGATGTTCTCACTAGGAGCTCTGTCAGTCCCAGTGGATGTGGTAGTTTCATCAAGGGCACTGGGCATGGTATATGTGTAGGAAATAACTTGCTAATTGTGATGAAAGGGTAAGTTGCAGTGTTGGAAACATTTCTGTAGAAATACCAGGGTGCAAGAAATGTCTGTTGAGTTTTGGGTATTTCATTTTCTAATCAGTGAGATCTCTAGCAAAAAGAGTGTGTAGGTGTGTGTGGCAATCTCAAGGCTTCCCAAGTTAATGTACTTTGATTTGTCAGCAGCAATAGATCTTTATATTCACTGAAATACATGTTTTTCCATAGATGCAATATTGGCATGATATGATTAAAAAATGTTAGGATGTCAGTATAGTGAACATGTAACTAACTCGAGTTTATAGCTGAAAGATAAAGTAATCATTTCCTGTAATGGTGAATGGAGATTATTGAGGGTAAGTTGGCTGAGGGGAATGTAATTTGTTTCAGTACAGTTTATGATGAGTTCCTGTGGTTCATATTCTGACACTCTGAAGATGCTGTGAAACACAAATAGAATAACTGTTGCTAGACAGTGGGATGCAAACTTATCCATTACTTAAAACACTCAGCTTGTTCTGTCTTGTATCAAAAAAAGTATAGTTTTTAGCAAAGTCTGCCTATGGTTTTATTGTCGTAATTCCTTCGTCTGTTGCAGAGGGGCAGGCTTTCACTAGGCATGTGCAAGGGAGATCATGAAACACTGAAGCATGCACTGATCTGGAATTCTTTGGGGCTATGTATTACATTTGATCTTTCCACAATTAACATAAGTAAATGCTTATGCCTGGTTGTATAAATAAACGGAATTTAAAAATTGTGTTTAACTTTGTCACTTCTGATGCATGTTGCAGAGCCCTCTTCTTTGTTTTCTTTTTAGTCTCTCAAACTAATCTAATGCTATTCTTGCTCTTTGCCTGAAGAGGAAGAAAATATAAATTAAAGATTTATCATTTGGCTTTTGCAGTGTCTTGTCCCATAGCTATGAGATAATCTAATAAAGGTCCCCATCACTGAATTAAAGAACATGGTGCTTTAGACTTTCACTTACAGTCAGGTTTTCACTCTTATGTAGCTGAAGAACTGAGCTTTAGCAAGCTATGACAGAAAAAACCAAACACTTTTTTTTGTTAGCAACTCAAAAAGAAAGAGAAAAGTAAGACCTGAGGTCTTTAAAGATATAATTTAAAACATCCACTCCGAGGTTATTAATCAAATTCCTTTATCTTCATACATTTTCATTATCTTTTACTTGGTACTTGTCAAGAAAGCCTTCCTGCATAGTTATACTTTATTTTACAATGTATATAGTTCTGAATTTTAAAAATTCAGGAGTGGCTGTCATACAGCTCACTTTAAGGCTATTCTCATATCTTCTTTAACATTCTATATCTCACTTGGCTTGTATCTTTTGAATCAGAGATTTCCAAAGTACAATATATTCAACTTTATAGTGTTCATTTTTGTTTTAATACTATGCAATCTCTTTAATAAGAGAAGATGTTGACTTGATTTAGAAATTTCAGGGCAAGCTCAGTAGTTAGGTTTCTTTCCTACTTTTTTTCATGTTTGCTCAGACATGCTTTTTGGCTTGTTGGGCACAGCTTTCATGAACTGACAGAAAGACTCGTAAGCAGAATTAAACACACCAACTGCTAAGAATGATTTTTCTTGTCAGCCCAACCCAGCTACGTGTGTTACTTCTATTTATTCATCTTAGACTGAATATTAAAGCAAACAAGCAAGAGCTGTAGTCTGCTCTAATTCTTGCCTCTGAAGTGCTCAAATAATGCTTATATTTTAGCACTGCTCTTTGTGCCTGAGCTGTCAGTGTTTCTTACCAATAGGCATCACCAGGACTGCTTGCATGTATTGTTAAAAAGGTAAGAAGTTGTTGTGAATGATGAGAAATGTCAAATGGATTTAATGTGTTGTGTTTCTTGGCCCTTTTCATAGCTGTGCTTCCAGTTGAGATTTCCAGGGAGAGGACAGGATGTGGTTGGGTTGAATCCCAATTTGAGTTTACTGCATCAACATGTACCTCTAGCTGTATGCTGTGACACTGGCTCAGCATGATTACACAGATGAACTTCTGTATTTCCCCAGGTTTGCCCTACCATAACTGGAAAAGTCAGAAAGCCTTACTGCTGTTGCGGCCTGCCTATATTTTCTGCATTCCTGTTGCAGATCAGAGGAATGACGGAAAGCATACATTAAAAAAACTAAAACCAAAACAGATCAGGCCTCAAAGATACAGCTATAATCAATACCAGGGAATGCAGTGGAGACACAGCCAGTGAAATTCACACATATATTTAATTATCCAAGAGAGAAATTATTATCCATCTTTAGAGATTGATTTAGTAGGTGATGTGTCTTCCTTTTGAAGAAGAGAAGCTATATGATAGGCAAAAAAAGGTTTTTTCCACTGCATACTTTGAATTTTGGAATACTTCAAATACCTTATTGCTCTCTACAACTTCCTTACAGGAGGTTATAGACAGGGGGATGGTCTCTTGTACCAGGCGGCAACAGACAGAACTAGAGGGCATTGTCTCAAGCTGTGCCAGGGTGGGTTCAGGTTAGAGATTAGAAAAAAGTTTTTTACAGAAAGAATAATAAACTATTGGAACAACCTGCCCGGGGAGGTGGTGGAGTCCCCAACACTGGACATGTTCAAGAAAAGACTGGACATAGTACTTGGTGCCCTCATCTAGTTATGGAGTTATGGTGTTAGGGTATGGGTTGGACACGATGATCTCGGAGGTCCCTTCCAACCTGGTTATTCTGTGAATCTGTGAATCTGTGAAATGTTACTGTCACTGTCATTTGGAATTATGAACCTTATCTTCAATAATAAACTTGAATTGGCCAAAAGAGTTGAAACACCCTGTTGTATGATGAGTCTGGCTTTGCAGTAGCCAAGGGTTGTTTCCTGGGAACTTGCTCTTTTCAATTTATGTAAGTAATGAGTGGATGGAAACTAATCAGGAAGAGTGTTTGGGATTAAATTAATTTTATTAATTCTGCAGTTTACTTTGGATAATGTTGGACAAAACCATGACAGTTTTTCACTGTGATACTAATGTGAGAGTAGCAGTAGTTTTGACTTACATATGCATAAATGTTCTAAAAGATAGGATTGGGGTTTTGCATGTGAAGCCAAAACATGGATAAACGATACGGCTGGATACAGTTTGCTGTGCCACTCAGGCACGTCAGAGATAAGGCATGGAAGGCTATGCTGTACGTTCTGCTGTGAAAAGCAGGAGGTCCCCCATGCCAGGAGCAGAGTGTGGCTGAACAGTCTTATTCTGAGGTTGGAAATGAATGTTCCCAACTTGGAGTAAGATCTGGAGCAGAGAAAAAGTCCCACACTGGTGCTCACAGGGTGCTTTTCGACAGCCACTGTAATTCATGTCTGAGATGTGGTTAAGGTGAAGGCACTGATATTTTACTGCTTTAGTACTGGCATGGATACTGAGTCTGTGAAAGAACTCATGGCTTCAGGGATGCCATGAGTGCAATTGACTGTTGGGTCAATTGATTATTCTGTGGGTTGTTATCATCTGAAGCTCATCTCAAAAGTGTTGAATTATTTTTTTCTATGAAATATTTGTGACTTGCTGTTAGATTTCAGTGTTCCTTCCTTGGTCAGATATGATTTTGGTTCAAAGGTGTGCTTTTGCAGCTTATGACAACAAGCAGTTCTGAAGTGTTCATTACTTGGAGCTTCTGAGATAACATTATCAGAGAAGGAGCAATTTATTAATTGGATTATTCTAAAGTTTGGCTTTATTTTAGTTTTTGTTCACGCTTAGTGTGTTTTTTCAAATAGTGGACAGTGTATTGGGTTTTGTGTTGGAGATGTTAGACATGACTCTTTAAGTAAATTTTATGTTGCTTTTGATCAGATTATTCAAATACACTTTAAGTGTAAGCAAAGGCTGTTTGAATAAAATAAAACACATGCTTTTCCCCCCTCCACCTCTTGTATTAAATTTATATTAAAAATACAGCTAACTATAAAGAAGTAAGTTCCTGACATTTGTTTTTCTTCCCTTTTCTGTCAAAAATCAAAGAAATTTTATCATCTTGTACAGATGACAGACTCTCATGAGTGGTAGTAATCATACCCTCTTATTCTTTCTTGATGTGAAGACTTGCTATTTTTATTAAATTTAGTGTAAAAATGTCACTGATTTCAACAGGTACAATACTAAGATCTTTGGTGTCTTTAAAAATCTTTCTAATACATAATATAGCTGTTATTATTTGTCTTACTATAGAGCACTGATTCTTAATTATAGAATTGTTTCTGAAATGTTTTGCTGTTTCTAAATATGTCTTCATTCAAAATTATGTGAGATAGCTTTTTCTAGTTTCTCTATATGGCAAGATGTCTTGATTCACTATTTTAACAGTTGTGAATAATGAACTATATGATTCAGCTTCAGCAACACAAATGGACATTGATTTTCTTTGGCTGCTTTTGACCACTAAAGAAGTAAAGCCATTAGAATTATGCTTGTAAGAGAACTCTTTGCTCTCTCTTCTTCATTTTATATATATCATAAACAGCCTTTGCAAATTAATTATGTTAATCAGATTTTTTTCAAGTGAAAAAGGAGGGGAAAATCATCAGCTCTACAATTGTTTTGCAGCTCTAGGTTTCATTACACACAGCTGTCTGCCTGTATCTATTACCAGTTGGTATCACAGCTGTATGCTGCTGAATGCAACAGAATTCACAAACAGTTCTCACAACTGTTTTAATTGGTTATTAAATGGCAAACATTTATATGGCAGGATAAGGGTTTGGTCCATGCAGAGAGGTTGTTGTCATGTAACAAAACACTGATGCTTGTGTAGAGTTCCTCTCTACACAAAAGGATAAGT
Source organism: Calyptomena viridis (assembly GCA_013390005.1). NCBI lineage: Eukaryota > Metazoa > Chordata > Aves > Passeriformes > Eurylaimidae > Calyptomena > Calyptomena viridis. Next base: position 93,265 of record WEIV01003546.1, read on the forward strand.
AAAAATCACCATCAGACCTGTGCTTCTATGGGTTTTAACATTTGGAGTGCCTGCATTCTCATTCTTGGGTTATGTGTTTTACTTTTTTTATGAAACAATTATGTGAATACAGAATGCAAAGGTAAAATATAAAAGGTTAAAAAAGGTAAAATGTAAGAGTAGTCTTTTCAAAATCAGCTGGAGGAATGGATGTAAAAGTGAACTGGGGTTACAGTGTTGAGGAGCCGGAGAGGTTAACACATTATCAATAGGGCATGATTAGGCCCTGCCAGAGGTGTAGTTAGTGGAAGGACTCCCTGCCTGCGAACTCAACAACTCCATTAAAGTAAGTTCAAAAATAGCTACTTTATTGCTTTTTCAGCTGAAAAATACAATGACATTAGTGATGAAATTTGTTGGAGAAAGGATACTGTAACTGTGCTAGAGATGTTACCAAGCAAAGTGTATAGAAATCATGGCAGCATCTGATGATGATCACCTCTTGTTTTCTTTTAGCTTACTGAGATAAGCAGGGACCTGGATGATTGAATGCACAAGTAGATAATTTCTTTCTACACCATGTCATTAGTCTTTCATCTAGTTAATTCTTAAGCATCTGTAGTAATAGTTCATCATATGCTTCTTTTCACAACTTCCTGTCTTATGAAGTTGTGACGTTGTCTCAGAAGTTTTCTTGGGATATCTGAATTAAAATTGCTTAAATTTCAGTTTATTAATCTGTTTTATGCATCAGCTTTTCTTTTCACTACATTAAATAAGCTATTTAACCTCCAAGGGTAAAACTGATCTTACTGATCAGTGATTATATATTCTATTTGTTTTATTATTCTTCATGTTCTCAATGCTATTTATGTTTGTGAAATTTTCTTGTTAGTTTAGAAAAACCCCGAACCTTCTGATTTTTGGTAGATGGATTAAAGAGTATTCATTGCATGCTGTGATTAATGGAGGAATCCAGTTGTTAACAGTGATTTGATGTTGCCATTTGTCACTATACTCCTGCACAACATGCCCTTTCATGTAGCTCTTACTGCTTTTTTTTTAACCTCTTCAGGATGTTACAATATTTCTTTCTGAAATGAAAATCTCACGGTTAATATCAAGCATTATTCCCCTCATGTAATACATCTTGCATCCAATTGACTGTTTTCTCAAGTCTGAGATTCTTTGTGCTGAGTTTTTTGTGCTATGCTTCTGTGTGTCTACGTAAAACTCTTTATTGAGATTAATATAATTCTTTATATACTGTGTGTTTATGGGACTGAGTCCATGACTTTTTCTCTTTGAAATGAGACTTGGTTTTTACTTTTATAGTTAACTCTATAGTATTTGTCCAACTACAGCAAAGACTTTTTTTTGTGGAAAAAATAATTTTGGGAAATGAAAAGTATTTAGGGATCATTTCCCTGTTGGAAAATTACAATCACATTATCCAGCATCTTCTTTTTACTCTCAGGAGCATAAAATGACATAACACTTTCCTTCCAACTACTGCGTGGTAGTACTGACCACTATGTATGTACAGCCGTATGCCTTCTATTATGGTTCTTTGATGGCTGCAGAACTCTGAGCCTGAGATCACCAGTAGCTGAGATCATAAAGATCTAGACAGACTGTATGAAAAAAGATAGTAGTGTTTACTTTTTCATTCTTTGTGCTGTCATAGAGAGAGGATATGTATGACCCTTGAAAAGTGGAAAAGGTGAATAGCTGCATTTCTAGACAAAGCGGAGAGAGAACTGTAAGGACAGAAGCAAATGTCTGATTAGAGAGCTGCTGTCCATGTTTTTGAGGGGAAAGTGGGACTTTTCAAGACTACAGTTGTTCAGTAATCTTCAGAACTGCATCCTAGAAATATAGACCTGCTGCTCATGTTCTGCCAGAAACAAGTTCTCTTTCCATATCAGAAATGCCTGGGCAAGACTGTATATGTGTCATTGTTCTCCAAAAGTCATATGAATTCCTAGTATTTAAAGCAGGATCTCGTGTAAGAATTCAGTTGCATCCTTAGATGGACCACTCCCTTCTGGAGGTCCATTTGTGGATGTAGTTGAGTTGCTCTGGTTCTTTGGACTATCTGAGTTTGGCTGTCAAGTGCACAAGAAGCAACATGGAAATTTATGAGGTCCTCGTGTTGAATCACGTTAGGAGAGACACATCAGGACTTGTCTTTTTTTTTGCCTTGCAATATATATGCATACATGTATTTCTGTCTCAAGATGAATTCTGTGATAAATTTGGCTTCCTACACATGCCTGTTTTTATAATAGACTCTACAGAGTTCAGAAATCTGTGAAGGCTTAAGTGGAGTTACAAACCTTATTTCATGATTCTAATTTCTTTAGGACAATTGTCTGGGCATCTTCCTTTCCAACAAGTAGAGCTGGAACATATAGCTGAAACCAGCTCTGGAGGCAACTGTGAAAGTGTAAAATTAAGATTGTGAACTTTCTGAATACCAATTCTGCTTCAGAGAAAGTAGATGAGAAAGAGGCTGCTTTCATGGATCAAGTGTCAATATTACTTCAGTTACAAAACAATTTACAAGATAAACTTATATTCCTCATGTTATGGAATTTAATGTCTTTTCTGGATGACAAGAAGTATCTTAGATCTTCTTACATATAAGATCTCTCTCTGCAGGCTTTTACAGTGCTGGAAAACCTCTGCACAAAAGCACACAAAACCAATTAAGTACTTTGAAGTTTTGCAATTACAGCTAAATGCCACTTCTGCGGGTTTATGGCATGTAAATAGCTGGAGATGCTACCTCAGGGAAAGCTAGCCCTTCATCTTCAAAAAATACATATCTGTAGTAGTAACCTGTACATGCGAGCGTATAAACTGTTCTGGTATGGGTTCAAAACCTGTGGTCAAAACCCACCCGTCTACTTGATAAAGCTTTTTGTTAGTTTAAAAAGAAGGTCTAATTACATAAATACCATCCTTCATTTGAAAGATTTTCTTAACACCATACATCTGAAACACACTCTTGTATTTAGAAATTATGATAAACAACTTGAAAACATTATTTTAAGTAGTACAGTGTAATGCTAGACATCGAAATTATACTTTCTAATACAAGCCAGTTTTAACAGTACTGGGGCCCATTTGGGATGAAAATTAGAAGCAGTGTTTGACATTTTAGTTTTTGACTATGCAAATGATTCTTGCATGGTGAGTGCACGTATAAGATGCTCTAGATTGGAAATAACTGTATGTACCAATAGCACCTTTCTAAGCAGGCTTCAATTTAGGATGAGAGTTCTTCTAGAGTCTGTGAATCAAATCTGGNTGCTCCTATTAAAAGCTTGAACGTAATATTTCACTATAAGTCAGTGAAAATGCTGCAGGTGGTTGCTTGTGGCAAAACTAACTGTTGAGCTGACTGTTTTGTCTCAAAAAGCTTGGGCATTTCTTCTCATGGCCATTGCTGATGTGATGTCTCTTCCTGTTTCCCATCTTGCATGTTCTGGTCCATCATGCCAAGGGCTTCCGTGTTTGCCATCAGTCAGCACCAGGAAGGCTGTGCACTAGGCTCTTTCTAGCTATCTTCCTGTGTGGTAACTTGCAGGAGAGCATGTGGTTAGCCATGGTTGTTTATGAGATTCATGGTTCTGAGACTTACTTTCTGGAAGCCCATGAGATCTTCATCATAACAATCCTATAATGGCATGACACAATGATATAAAGTACATGATTCAAAGAATGAGTGGTAAAAGGAGAATGTTTCTTTGATCATATGTGCAGTGCTGAGCATAGATGGCACCTTTTTGAGGTAAAGGTGTCATCATGATAGAAGTGACTCAAGTTACAAAGACTGTTATCAACTCATCTGTAAAACTTCAGGCATAACATTTATTTCTATTTC
>WEIV01003546.1:100849-143740 GCA_013390005.1 Calyptomena viridis
CAAATTTCTTTTGGTTCATTTATCTCATTTAGCTGAAATTCATACTTTGTGGTCACATGGATGAGTACTTTGAGACTTCATTAATGAACGGTTACATAAAGGTTTATTTCCAGTAGTTAGAGACAGTGGAGGCATATAGTTGTGCGAGGTATCATTTTACATGCATTTTTGGTTTCTCAGAATATTTTGCATGATCTCATAGAAGATTTCTGTGTTCTTGGTCACTGCTTTCTCTGGTGTATTAGTTTTTGGAAGAATATTATACAACCTGGAAAAAATTAGATTTGCTGTAGGGACATTGAAAATGGATTTAGCTAAATCTTTTCTTGACATCAAATTTGTTGTGAAGTCATATTTGCTCATTTTCCAGTCTCTGTCTTAACTGACACACTGTAAAAAAGAACAGTGGAAGTCTTAGAATTCACATAGTATAATAGCACTTGAAAGAATCCTCTGCAAGCATTCTGTGAAGAGAGCCACAACTGCTAAATAAATAGAATCTATTTCTACTATAGCACTGTAAAAGGAAAAAGTGGACTATTATTAGAGAGCTATAAATTCCTAAAATAAATTGCATTTAATTTGTATTTAAAAAAAACAGCTGAACAGATGGGAAAGTAACTCATGTTGCTTCTCAAATTCTGACTTAAAAAAAATTCCATTTCCTACAGTAGTATTTAATTTCAAAACTGCTATAATTCCATGGTCAGATCTGGATATGGATTTGATTTGACATTACATTTTTCCTATTATGGGAAAGAACTAAATACTGAAATATAGGAATAATTTGAATGAAAGTGGGAGGATAGCCTAGTATAAAGAGAGGTAGAAAACACTGTTAAACCAATTATTAACCTTTCTTTAGGTAGGCTTATGGTAGCACAGGTCTCTGGCTTTAGCATTGGCCAACATAAACTTTGAGATCACATACCCTTGTGTGACATAAACTCTTGAACTCCAGCTTTGCTAATATTTCCAGCTGTAGTTTGTGTTTTTTTTGTTGAGGCATAAGATTTTGAGGGAATGATACTACATTACAGAAATAAAATGGCTGTTAATAAGAATCAGATGCTTTGATATGAAACCAGAAGGGGACTAGGATGATTTCATCATCATGAAGAAATACTCATGTTCTGGCAAGACCTCTAATGTATGAGGCATATGCATGTAGATTTAATGAAAATTACTGTGTAAATAGCATAGTAGTAACAGCCTAAGAGAGTTATCCCTTTAAAAAACAGAGAGTTTTTCCTTTTTTGCAGTCCCATCTGTCCCACAGCACCTTGTCAGTGACTCATTCTGTAAGATGAATCAGCAAGCAGGTGTATTAATTGCTGTTGCGAGACATTAAACCACGTACAACTTATGTTTTGCTATCCTTGCATACAATATGTGCCCATTAGGAAAGATTTCTAGTGCCATTGCCTTTGCTTTCCACATCTGTCTTGCTATCTTAAAGTTGTAGTTGATACTCAGACTGCCTCATTGTTAAAGCCATGCATTGCTTAGTAAGAAGTTATCGTTTCATTCCATCTTTTGGTATAGCATTGGGGATTGTGAAATGTTTTCCCTTTAAAAGGGATAATCCACTGTGGTATTCCATGTATTACATTTATGCAAATTGCTCTGTGGGCCCACCACTGTAGGACCTTAGTCCCTCCACAGCAGTTGGTAATGCTGCAAGCAGTGTTTTCGTTTGTCTTTGTTTTACTTTGAGGTGACAGGTTATCTATCAAGAATAAAACCTCACATTCCTGGCAGATGTGTTAATTGCCAGTCAGATTAATAATGGAGACTGTTATCCAGCTATGCGCTTGCAGAAAACCTTTAGGAAATTTTATTGTCAGTACTGCTCGTTGCTACAATTGAATATGGGGAAGAGACTGCAGACTCATGAAGGCTTTTGTAGATGTTCAGACATGCAGGTATTCTTCACCCATTCACCCTTGTGTGGGCACACATGTGGAGCATGCTAACACAAATTTCATGGGTTTAGGCAGTCAAAGTAAAAAATAATGACTAGTATGCCAATGTGTCCTTTGGTTTTCTGTTACTCTCTGGATGATTTGCCTACTGTGTTGTATTTCATAGAGTACAACAATTGTGCGTTTAGAGAAAATGTATTGTGAGTCCTAGTTAAAGCTTATTGTGGTCAAATTGGTAATTGTGATACAACTGGGAAAAGCAGTTCATTAACATAGATGGGGATATGAGACATAGGATTCCATTAATTTGTCTGAGTACTTTTTAAATTATGGCTGGGGGACTGTGAAATTTACTTTAGTGTTCAACAAATGGGCTAAGAGAAACTGTGATCAGAGGCAGTAGGCATTTTGCAAAGAAACTGGATGGATGCGGGAAAGGCTTCTGCCACATAATTCTGGCTCTGCAGTTCATCATTATTCAATCAAAAAGATTAAAGCATTTTAGAGCTTAGAAGCTGTAAACCAAGGGCTGCCCAACAAAATGTCCAAAGGCATGGGGAAGCCATGAAAACTGATCCAAATGCACAGAGATGAACTTCCATAACTCCTATTTGCATTTAAATATTTACTACCACTTTAACTTTTTATTTTCCTCTGACATATGTCTCTCTCCCATGCCAAATTTCCAGTCTTTGAAAGAATAGTAAACATTTCTCTCATAAAAAGAAGTCACTTTGTACTCTCTCACTGCCCTAGAGGGTAGTATTCCATGTATTACATTTATGTAAATAAATGTAATTTGTTACAGTGAGAGAAGATTGTACGGTGAAATATTTTTGTTTACTGATTAGAATTGAATTTTTTTTCCGCAATAGTTTTTATTTTTTTTTTCCTTTTTTTGTTGGTTTGTGCTTTGGTTTTTTTGTTTGTTTGTTTGTTTTGTTTTGTTTGGGTTCTTTTAGTATGTGTTTTTGTGGTTTTTCGTTTTGGTTTTGTTTTTTTTGTGATACCTAACACTTCAAGGAACTTTAGACAAATTATAAATTTTATTTATTGCTCCTGCATTTTCAGGAAGCAGTTGTTCCTAGAGTTATTCAGATCCTCTGATAACCATGCAGTGCTTTTGAAAATTAAATGTAGCATTCAGACCTGCATTTTTAAACTGTGTTAAACAAATTACTCTTAGAACTGAGGGAAAAACATCTCATTGCTATCAAAATTGGCTTTATGCTTTCTGTTGCTTTCTGCTTGAAGAAAAGGTGTAAAATATTTTTGTCTAGCTGAGTGTATCTTCTATAAAAAGACAAAAATTTCACAGTGATATTCTAGTAAACTTTTGCTCTTGGCAAGATATTAGTGCATGTATGCTACGGATTCCCAGGAAGCTGCAAGGTTTATGCTGGATTGGATTTGGGAATACTGAAAAACATTTGTTCACAGGGATTTTGGTAAGTGCAAACCTGTGTATATCGGTATGGTATGTGCTTCAGAGGCTTTTCATAAACTCTACAGAAATAGAAACTACTCAAATATATTTTGTAGGCTGGGGTAAGGAGTGAAAAGGAAATCTGAAAGATACATAGTTTACCTTGGCTTTTTGAGTGCTATGTAAGAGCTGAATGCACATCTGTAATAGAAAAAGTGAGGAATGTGGTCACATGCACTCTTGATACATTGTAAAACTGCTAATCTGAAAGGCTAATTCTGAACAAATAGTAGGACCAGTATGCAGTAAATCTTGGAAGCACATTCACATAATATAAAAAATATTTTTCTTTTAGCAGGAAGACTCTTTTTTATATGCAGTATTGAAACACAGTGGTGGCTTTACATCCCTTTTATGTCTTCACATGAGTAACCTGTTTTACTGATTGTATTATATATCTTTCTTATATTTTTCATCCTCTTTTAGCAACACGGTGGAACTCTAAAGCAGGAAAACAAGTCAGACAAGTTTATATCACAAATGAAAATAGTGAGATATGTCTAATAAATTTGGAACTCAATGAAGAATGATAAACTGAGTTCACTGGGTCTGAAGCCAAGAGCATTGCTACAGGGAGTGTATCATGTGTTGTAATATAATTTTCAGTGGTAGCTTTATGAATAAGAGGATAGAACATATTAACATTTATACCAATGGCTAAGACTAAATTTAATTATAACTGCATTAACTGTAGTAACAATTTTACCCTTTTCTTTTTTCCTAAATATTAGGAAATTGTTTTCTTTGAAAAGAAAGCAAAACACAGTGTTACAAAGCAAGCATATTGTTCCATCTTTGGCTATAATGAACATTAATTGGTTGATGTGGGTAATTATATTTTTTGAAAATATAGTTTTATTCTGTGAAATCTGGCTTAGGGTGTAAAATAACAGAAATGCAAATATGAAGCTGAGCAAGGATGTAATTTTTAAAAATCCATGCTAAAACAGGTTAAGGTTGATCAAAATCCTTCTGTTCGGTTTTTGTTCTCAACTGAAGGAATTTACTAGGATTCTTCTTATGAATTCTGACCATAAATTAATATAGAAAACTGTGCCTTTATCAAGTGGCATTAAGATATCACAGTGGAATAGTAGTACTTTGCGCTCAGCTGCACACAGTGTTTTGTGTCTGTAATGCCACATGTGCTGCTCTGCATTATGGACTATGAGGAACAGAGAACAATCAGAATTGTATCCAAGAACAAAACACCATAGGATCATGGAACAACCCAGGTTAGGAACAACCTTGAAAGATCATCTGGCCCAGACTTTCAAGAAGTCACAGTCTGTTTTATCCCTGTTGTCAGTTTACATGTAGGGACTAATAAAACATATTCCCAATAGATCTCATGACTGATGAAGTTGAGTAAGCTTCTGTAATTGAAGAATGAAGCCTTAAGTATGGAAATATCTCCTAAAATACTGGAACAATTAGTATGGTTGAGCTGAATTTGCTACCTATAGTGAAATCGGAACTCACACTCTTTAGTGTAAAACTCTGAAAGGGTTCTTCCACCTGACCATTACTTTTTGAACTGGAATCTTACAAGCACATGTTACTTTTTCCTTCAAGAAATGCTTAAAGCATCATCATTTTCTGAGTCATGCAGTTTTCCTCTTGTGGTGGTGATTTTTATCAACAGTACCTAGTTTATTTATACTTATGTGTCTTTACAAGCACATTGTTTATATCAAATTTAAAGACTCTCTTTATCTTCTTACTTCTCTTTATTTTTTATGCTGTCAACAGTTTATGCTTTTCTCACTTCCCCCTGTCTTCCCACCTGTAGATATCTTACTATTTTTTCTCCTGAATTTTCTTTCTGGTGTTACTGGTCTAACTGTTTTTACTTACTTCTTTTTCCTCTTGTATTCATTTCTTGCAACTTAACATTGTCTCTCTTGCTTCAATCAGTTTGTTTTTTTCTTCTTGGATGTTCGCTGTCATGGAAATGATCACTGCTGAAAAAAACAGTCTTTGATACGTAGTGGAATGGCAATATTTCAGATGTGTTTTTGCAGATGTATCTGAAATAGTGAGCAACCAAGCTCATTAAAGAACTTCATCTCATCAAAGAATGTTAAACAGCTGTTTTTCCAGCTGACCAAGCTGGAAAATAGAACCAGTCAGTCAGTAAAAAATTATGTATAGTGGGGACTATGAGTATGGGTGAAAGACAGTGAACACTAATAGCTCATGCGTGATGGGCTTCCACTCTTGACAGAGCCCCTTGATTATGGTTCCTGTTTCTGCTCCTGTGTTGTGAACCTCTAGTGATCTTTTGGAAGTTGGCAGGGATTTTTCTGGCACACTGAGAGAATACTTCCATCCAGGAAATTCTTTTATTGCCTGCAGCCTTAGTAAGCTCTTCTCCTATTTTTTTTTTTTATTTTTTAATCACAGAGATGGACTTCATTTTGCTTAATGAAAAGTGAGACTTGAAGGGATGGGCCTTAATACACCTTGGACCACATTGTGGAAGAATTCTTCCTTGCCGCAGTTAGTGACCAGATGGTCTTCTCATACAGATCTTCTGCTCTGATAAACATTAAATCTCTGCTTAGAAGGTGCTTGTGAGCTTTAAAAGCTGAAATTTTTTTTTGCTTTTATTTTCAATTCTTTTGCAATATGTTCTCAAGTAGAGCTTCAGCTCTATATGTTCAGTTGCCCTATTTGCTATACGTTTTTTTAATGATTTGTTGTTTGGTGACATATGTAGTCTCAAAATGTCAGAGCAAATGTTAACTGTCATAAGGGAAGTGGGACGTAAAGGTGACACTAGAAAGGTAGTATTTTAGGCAGGGACTGGTGTGTGGAGGAGGTGGTGGTGGCTGTGTTACTCTGGGTTTGCAGGCTGCAGGAGCAGTGATACCAGGAGAGCAGCGTGTGCTGCCACTGTCCTGCTGCCTTCCCAGCCATACCGGGTGAATGAGAGGGAAGCCATTTGGTGGGAGCTGTGTTTGGGACACCAAAGTCACCAGGACTGTTAGACCCAGCAGTGGCTCTGCTGGCTGTGCCACACTCAGTATCCAGCTGACTTGAATGCAGCACGGAAATGTCTGGGCACAAAGCTGGTCCCAACTTCACTGCTGTCTGCCTGGCTTCCTTCCTCATCCAAGGTGGCTGAATAGAAGGACTTAATCCTGCATCCTGCATAATATGTACCATTACTTGCTTAAGTGATAGCATTTGGATATAAATCAGTAGCAATCACATGATCCCCTTGTACAATAAGCTAATATTAACCTTAACTGACAATTAACAGTTCCTTTCTTGTGGTCTTATCTTATTCTCTGTGTTTCTTGGTTGTACTATAAGTAATTCTTTCAAAACTGCTTGTCAACCCAAGCAAAACAGAGATGATAAATTGTCTAATGTCTTCTTGTGTCCTATTTGACATTCTGTTCTTCTAAATAATTTATTAGCAAAGAAATTGCAATGAAAGTGTTACTCTGGTTTCTTCCAAACATTTGTCTTGACAATTTATGATCTTTCACAAAATATTTATTGTGTGTCCAAGAACAAAAAATGAACCAAGAGACAGATTTGCTATTGCATCAGTGGGTTCCTGCCCCTTTTACATCTTTCTCAGTAAAAGAGATTTGAATCCCAGCTAATAAAAGTTGAATTGGCTCAGATGAAATGTTAGGATGCATTCAGTTGTAAAAGCAGCATGAAAGAGCTGGAGTGCTGAATAGGTGAGGGAGGTTACTTTTGAAGTTGTCTGGAACTCAGTTTGTTACAAAGACTATGCAGTGTAACCTGCTTCATGTTTGTCCCTGATACTTCAATGTCTCAATCAGAACTTCCTAGAGCCTAATTTAAAGATGTTGTGACTCTTTATCACTTGCTTTCTACATTTTCAGTTATTTTTGTTTCTACAAAGTGACGTAAAAAGAGTAAGTTGTGATTTCTTTGAGAGATATTTTGCATAATATATTTCTATATTGCAAACAGATATCCACATTCTACCGAATGACAAAGAGGCAAGTTATATTCCCAATCACCTTTACATTACTTTGTTTTTACATATAATACACATAAATAACAGGTTTGGTGGGGTTTTTTTATTTTATTTTTTATTTTAAATTGGATTCCTAAACTAAATTTTCAGTCTATAGTTTTACTTCATCGAAATCAGGAGCTTGCTTTTGGAATCATTGCATTCCCCAGTTTTAGCATAAAAAGGAAAAAACAGAAGTCAATTCTTCACGTGATTCACACCCTCTGAAATATGTGGTTTAACATTGCATTAATTAAGCTGATTCAAAGTTCTCTACTGTTTTATATAGCATTATACTGCTGAGCAGTATGCTGAATGACTCTTAAGCTGCTTTGTGTCTACACAGGACTGTGCAAGAATTGATGTTGGTCTTAAGAGAGGTTTTAAACTAGTGCAACTTTGGTGTCATGGTGGTCTTTATTCTCAGCTGGCTTGCTTTTGGAGTACTAGTTTATTTCTTAGCTAAGAAGAGCATCATTTGCTGCCTCTCCCAGTGTTGTCATGCTGTATGGTGGTAATGACAGATCACTCCCACTAGTCAATACAGGTTAAAATAGATTCTCTTCCCTGTATTAACTAGCGAGTGAATGCATAAGTTACATAAGGTAACACTTCATAGCTTTATCCTGGAAAATCCTCTCAAATTCCAACATTGAGTGGAATTAGAACCTTGCCTGGATGTAGCATAAGATCAAAAATCATGTGATTGATGCTGATATGCTCAGCAGTGAGTTGTTGAGTCAGGACACCAAGCTATGCTAGTTAAGCAGGCTGCCTTAGTAATACCATCACTGTTTTACTTACTGGTACTGAGCATATGCACAGTAGTAATTTGACTCAGACAGTTTTCATTGCTGCACCTCTTCAGATCTCCTTAGTGTGTTGTCTTTGGGCTTTCTTTCCTTTCTCCTGTTCCAGGCTGTTGGTCTGTACACAGTACAAAACCAGGTTGAATCTTTTAATGCACTTCTCAGCCAGAGAAAATGTGCCCAAGACCTGTTTAAGGAGTTCTCACTGTTTATTAAAACAGAGAAATAAAAATATATGTTATGTATTAAAAAACCCCCCCACTCTTATCAATGCAACATAACACCTGAAGAGATTAGAGGAACCCTCTTCCCCCCACCCCTGGAACCTGTGGGTTAATGGAGGGTAGGTTTTTCTAGCCAAACCAGAAGCCCATAATGCACGAGAGAGAATCCCAGATGATGCTGAAGTTCTGTGTTGCTCAGGAAGCAGTCCCTGATGGCCCGGCTAACACATGACAAATATGGTGCTGTCGGGTTCCCGAGCAGCACAAGGTCCTCCTCCCGGCTCGGCACAGCTGAAAAAGCCAATGTTGTCCAGGATCCACTGCTTTTATACCCTCTGTTCTGGCCCAGCATTCCTCATGGCTCACGCATGCACGTATGCCTTGTTCCCACGCCTCCCCCCTCCTTGGGGAGAGGTGTGCTTTCATTTGATTGGTCCCTCATCGTTCCCATCTATTTCTGCTCCCACACGGCGGGAAACCCTCTCCGTCTGTGCCATGTGCTCTGGCTAAAAATGGCAGCCAGCTGAGTCCCGCTGGGCCGGGCCAACACGTGGTGCCCCGCTGCCAGGACGCCTCGGAGTCACAGTGGGTGTGGGACCTGGGGCTGTGCCCCTGCGCCGGGAACCCACCATGGCAACAGTGCTGGCAACAGTGGAGAGGCAGGCAGCCGCAGGCGTCCCGCGCAGCCAGCGCTGTGAGGATGGAAAGGGAGGGCACAGCGACCGGGGGGCAGGCGGCGGCATGCCGGCACCATGCTACACACTGTGTTGGCACAGGGCAGGTAGCAGCGGCCGCGGGACAAGCGCGGGGGCCGGTGGGGGTCCGAGATGCCGCGCCTGATCCCAGCTCCATGGCAATGCCATGCCCCGCCGGAGGGCCAGCGGTGGCGCAGAGCCGTGGGCACTACGAGCAGCACTGAGCTCCAGAGCGTGGAAGGGCCCTCCCTCCCCCGTGCTGACCCTGAGCTGCTCCCAACCACAGCCAGGGCCACAGGGGCCAGGGTCTCTCCCCCTGAATACAGCCATGGGCATCCCGCCCCTCCCCCAACCTCAGTGGGAGGGGAGCAGGTGGGAGGTAGGGGTCTCCCCCATGCCAACCCCCCAAAACCACAGCGCTCCCCTGCCATGGCCCTGCCCCTCCCAGCTCCCATGCCCTGTGACAAACAGAAAGTTTTACCACATAGAAACCATGACAGGAGTGTTCCTGCTTGTCCCTTGTGCCAGAGGGCTTTGGGATGTGTCAGTATGTTTAACATAGATGATAAGGTAAAGCACCTTTGAAAAATAGAGACTTTTAAAAAATGGAAACTATGTTAGCTTTAACAATGTCCAAGCAGAAAGTAAGGAAATTTTTGCAGCTTCTGGAGACTCAGATAACTTCAGGAATTAAATTAATTGAACCCCATGCAGAGCTATAGGTTGGGGACAGAGTGGCTGGAGAGGGGCCAGGAAGAAAGGGACCTGGGGGGACTAGTAGACAGGAAACATAACATGAGCCAGCAATGTGCCCAGGTGGCCAAGAAGGCTAATGGCATCCTGGCTTGTACCAGGAATAGCGTAGCCAGTAGGACTAGGGAAACTACTCTTCCCCTGTACTTGGCACTGGTTAGGCCACACCTTGAGTGCTGTGTGCAGTTGTGGGCCCCTCAATTTAAGAAAGATGTTGAGATGCTCGAATGTGTCCAGAGAAGGGCAGTGAGGATAGTGAAGGGACCAGAGCACAAACCCTACGAAGAGCGACTGAGAGAGCTGGGATTCTTTAGCCTGGAGGAGAGGAGGCTCAGGGGAGACCTTATTGCTCTCTACAATTACCTGAAAGGAGGTTGTAGCCAGGCAGGGGTTGGTAGGACCTCTCATGCAACCAGTGACAGAACAAGAGGACACAGTCTTAGGCTGTGCTGGGGGAGGTTTAGGTTGGATATAAGGAAAAAAATTTTCACTGAAAGAGTGATTGGCCATTGGAATGATCTGCCCAGAGAGGTGGTGGAGTCACTGTCCGTGGAAGTGTTTATAAAGAGACTAGATGAGGCACTTAGTGCCATGGTTTAGTGATGTGATGGTGTTAGGTTATAGGTTGGTAGTAGGTAAGGTAATAGGTAATAGATAGGTAGTAGGTAATAGGTTGGACTTGATGATCTCAAAGGTCTTTTCCAACCTTGTTAATTCTGAGATTCTGTGATTCTGTGAAACGCTGAAATTATTTTTCCCACATGTATATTTTGGCATATTGTGAGATTTTTTTTCTCAGCATGAAACCTGTTTCTGGACACACTTTTATGCTGTTTGCATTTCTATTTTTTCTTCTTTTAAGTTTATATCTCTATCTTGGCAGACTCCATTTTTAAAGAAAATGCATTTTATTGTCATTTTCCCAAAAGTTTTACTGACCTTTACTATCTGTAGTTCACCTGTGTGTGCCTTGTCACAGGATGCTATCCCTGTCCTTGCAAAGAAACCACATTATGAGTTCCGTATTTCTGATAAACCTCATTCTTCCATGAGCAGACTCTCCATGGTTTTTCACTGAAGCTGATCCCCACACCTATCCACTTATAAGATTTTTTTCTTCAACATTCAGTGGTGACATTGCAAAGAAAGAAATTCTAAGAGTGTCACTGGAGGAGGCACAACAGCTGTCAATGGAAGAAATCCTGCCAATATTAATAAATAAAGCTCTCAATAAATGTCCTCTCTTTTTAACAATTATTGCCAGCAGAAGATGTATCTTGGGGGAAAAAATAAAATAATAAAAAAGTACAACCCTCCCAGGTCCTTTATAGGTCCATAACTTTCCTGTTTCTATTCCAGCTAGCTTAATTTGACTATATCCAGATCCCAGGATTTTCCTTCTGGAAGAATTAGTTTTTTTCTCATTGTAACACTGAAAAAAATAATTACCCTTCATACTCATTTCAAAACTTCAGGATATTTTTTTGTGTTTGTTGTACATTTCTTCAAATGTATTGCAGGGTCAAAAGTTATTTATCAATTTACTTTTCTTTAGTTTTTAAAAGATTACTCTTTTTAGAAACCTTGTATCTGTCTTTTTGGTGAAACTTAGCTCTACTGATGACAACTGCATTTCACATATTTTTTCTGCTTATGTAGGCATTTTTATGTTTGTCTAACTATGAAACACTGCTTCTGACACTTGGGAAGTTAGATTATGTTTTTTGACTGGTAGAGAAAGAAGATAAAAATTATGATGCTTGTTCACAAACCTCTCCCAGAAAGTGCAGTCCTCATTCCAATTTCTTTTGTCTATGTACCATGAAAGAAGTGTGCTGAAGCAAAAGTCTTGGTTAACTTTGTTGTATTACCATTTGCCAGAAATAAGGATATGTGTGGTTTTCTTTACCTTTGTAGATGGTTTGTCCTTACATGTCATGAGATAGTCCAATAACACGACAGGATACCTATATTCCACTGGATGTTGCAGCATTCACTGATAAAGGTTACTAACAAAAATGTTGGGATTCTCATATATTTACAACATGATGAGGTGTAGCACTGCTTGTGGCTAGTGAAGTAAGGAACAGAACCACAGGGTTAATGGAACAGTGAAATAAATAGTGAACCTGCACAAGTACTGATCTGAATGTCTTTTGGTGAAAAAGTAACATTTTGACTTTTGAATTCTAATGCACATGTGAATTACATTTTCTCGTGTGATATTTGCATAAAAATTGTGGATGCATCTTATAGACCTGTTTTATAAACATCTCATTTTGTTTGATGTGGGATATATGACTGACTTCTTTACAAGTGGCAGACATTTGTATGCTTCTTGTACACTTTTTATAGGGAATGGAGCAATTCAGACAAATACTTTGGTATTAAAGAAAATGAGTTTGTCCTGAGACATGCCAAACACCCCTTATTCTGATAGTTTAGTCTAGAAACTAAAAGTACAACTTAGGATCTCTGAATTGAGCTCAGCGTTCTGAACTGCTGTTTTAATCCTTTATTGAACAGGTGAACAGTTTTGCTGGTCTGTCCTCATTTTTACTAAGTTATGGACAAGTTTTCAGTTTGAGAGCAAAATTACATTTTTGGCTTTTCAGGTATTTCTAGAATATACCTGATAGTATCTGGTAATGGGAGGCAGACAATTTAGGATTAAAACTGAAAATTAATCATAGACTCTATATATGCACTGTTGCCTTATAACCAAATGATAGGAAATGTGCTGTAGGATTTCTGGTATGTAAAGATGCCTACTTTAGTAAACACTGTCATCTTTAAAGTATTGGAGCAAGCTGAAAATAACAGGGGAAAAAAAAAAGGACATCAGAACACCTAATGGAATCTAAGGCAATAAATACTTATCTGGGAAGAAACAAACCTGTGAACTGGAACCTGAAAGGAGGTTGTAGCCAGGTGGGTGTTGGTCTCTTCTCCCTGTAATAAGTGGTAATAAGTGGCAGGATAAGAGGGAGTGACCTGAAGCTTCATCAGGGAAAGTTTAGGTTGGATATTAGGCAAAATGTCTTCACTGATAAATTTGTCAAGTATTGGAACAGGCTGTCCAGGGAAGTTGGCGAGTCACCATCCCTTGAGATATTTAAAAGACATGTGGTTGTGGTGCTTAGGGACATGATTTAGTGGTGGACTTGGCTGTGTTAGGTTTAGGATTTGATGTTCTTTAAGGTCTTTTCCAACATAAATGACCCTAAGATTCTATATTTCTGTGGTTTAATATACTACAAATCTGAAGTGTAACTTGAGTACTCTGGGATCCTGCATTGTCTGAATAGGATGAACTAAGTGTGTGTCAGCTTCTCTGATGAAGATGAACAGAAGAGCTGAAACATCTTGGAGTAATCCTTTAGTACTACATGAAGAGGTTGGTTTTTTTTTTTTTAAATTACTATTTTTTTGTGGATGATTCAGCAGGCCTTTTCTAGCTTTCCTATTTTCTTCTGAATATTTGCGCTAAACAATTGTCAATGATAGATTAACTTCAGATATTCTCTTCCTCCTTCAGCTTCTCCATCTTCCACTTACATGGAACCCCCCTAGGAAACGAGAATAAAGCCTAGATTTAGTTGCTGGAGCCTAGCACATATATTAAAGCAGGCCACAGTCAGAAACAAAGTGCAAAATCTCAACAGGATGGGTCAGTATCAGGAGAATAAAATGCTAAGAAGATAGACACAATGAGGAAGGGTCCTCCAGAGAGGCTGAGGTGGGCAACTGAGTTGGGGAAAGCCAGGAGAGGTCTAGCAGAGCTCAGGAAGCAGGAGGACTAAACTGAGAGCTAGCATCTATATGTGTGTCCCCAGTAATGAGGGAGAGAACCAGGTTTTTTGATTGACTGACTGATTTAATAGTTAATCTGTTGCAGCACCCTCTAAGATATTTACGGGTACCTTTAATTACCTTACGCAAGTAGTAATTAGTCTCTGTTTCAGTGATTGTTCCTGGGGTATGTACTGCAGGTTACTATATTGTAGTCAGGTGATTTAAAAATATGAATCCTCCATTATGCTGTGGTATAGATGGATTTGTATCTATAGTTCTTTCTGTGCTTTCTATTTTGAATATATTTCTGTAATTGAAGTCTTGTATTAAAAGTTAAAACTGGGGTTTTTAAAAGTTAATGGAACTGCATAGTTGTAGTAGTTTTTCACTGTATCACTCTGAAATCAAAACCTTGCAATACCTTAAATTATTCCAGAATTGAGCTCTATAGGTCACAATGGTTTAATGTCCATTTAGAAGAGCTTTGAGTTACAGTAAATATCTGAAGCTGGAACTTCACTCGTTTCAGGTCAGTACATGGAGACTAACAAGCTTGTTCAGAGATTCACTGTAAAGTAATCTGCCAATTCAGAAAATAGGAATTGAATGCATCTATTCACCAATGGAGTTCTTCATAGTCATGAATTGATTTTAATGTCAGTTCCAATTTGTTGTGAGATTTTTGAGGCATTTCCCAACAGATGGGGCTTCAGCGATTTATTTTTTGTTGTGAACTGAAGTGCTTAGTTTTTCCTGGGTAACACTTATTCACTGCTCTTTAGATTTGTTTCCTGCTGCTTTGAAGCATGTCTTGTCTTTTGCTTTGTCTGGAAATGTTGCTCAGTTGAGTGGTGATTTTCTCTGCAAATAAAGTGAGGAGAGAGGAGTGTAGAATAGACTTTCTGAAGTCTTGCAAACCTGTGGCCCAGATGTCTGCATGAGGGCTCTTAGTGGCCAGAGGAAGCTTTCTCTAAACAAAATATTTTCATGTACTGGTAGGTTATAGAGTTGATTTTACTAATTATTCTGCAGGAATTTCTTTCTAGAGTCACACTTAATCTTTTTGCTTCCAGTAAATGCTTAACCTGCACAGCAAAAAATATACTTATAATATTTTTTTAAAATATAACCTAACCTTCCCTGTTTAAAATTGAATACATAGCCCTTTGCTGTTTCAGTCTGGTATGTAGCCTTAGCTTTTGCATCAGAGTATTATTTTATTCCATCTCCTTCATTAAATAATTTTTGGGAACTGTCAATTTATAGAGATTCAATGAAGTAATTTGTTTCTCATAATTGAATAACGAACCACATCAACTAACCAAGTAAACAACTTCAGAAATGATATCTGAAATATTTTTCCATCAGACCCACACCAGTTCAATGCTGTATCTCAGGTAATAAAACTAATTTATTGTATTGGATAATTTGATTATAAATTTGATCAGTCCAACCCTGTAAAGGATGGGTATGATTTACTGCTAAAACAACTTAATAATGATGGCATATGTTGTCATTAAGGCTTTTTTGGTCAACCATAGTTATGAAAGACACTACTTTTCTTTAAGCCATTGATTTCTCTATTGGAATGATATTCCACAGAATGGCAATACAATAAATTGGCCTTGTCCTCCTTCCATGAGATGTCATAGAAACTTAATCTTTATGGAAGAAGAAAGGAAGGGAAGGAAGGAAAGGAAGGAAGGAAGGACTGACTCAGTCCCCATCTAAATGACTTTGTGTTGCCTGCTGCTCATGTTTAGTTAATTCTGAATACATTTCCAGAGAATTAGTAAACATATGATTTCAGCATTGTGTGACTGCATAAACATGCTCATGCCCATGAATAAATGGAATAAATTGAATATCTAAGGTTTCTGTGTGGGAATTAGCAGGTGAAATGCAATTTATTTCAGACTGAAGATTGTTACTCGTTCGAGTGCTTTGAGCACCCCTGTAGTAAAAGGCTTTTTATGCCTCTCCTTCCAGATTTCAGTTCTGCTCCAACACTGTGGAGGAGGTCATCTTCCCTGTTACAAGAAAGTGCTCTTGTTGCTTCACAACTGAATGACATTTCACTTCTATTTTTTTATTTCGTGAGAACATTTGAAAGGGGCGAGGTGGAGCCATGACCCTCATTCTGCAGAGCTTCTCAGGTTAGAAAAGAGAATGGGACCTGTTCTACATGAAAATAGGTATTAAGGTGCTGCCTTACAGACTGGTCTGTGTTTGGCTATATTTGCCTCGTTCCTGAAACAAGGACAGGAGCAAGCTCAATCTGGCCTTTCACTATCTTAATATTTTTCACATGCTTTGCAATAATCCTGTACATCATTATGTTTATTTGTAGGGCTTATTGATGTGTTCCCGGTCGCTGCCGAGGTTCCCCACAGCCCAGCTAACCCGCTGTGACAGCGGCTGGTGGCATCAGGGGGAACACAACCCCAAAACTTGAAAGTGTGGGTTGTGTTTAAGGACAGACTCCCTGGTCTGCCCTTGGGCAGGATTAGTCCTGGAAAGATGAGTCACTCATGCATCTTCAGCAGATAAAGGAGGCAAGGAGACTCTCCTGGGGTGATTCAGTCCAAGTTTATTCCAGACTCTGGAGCAGCAGACCCACAGAGTCTTTAGTAAGCTCAGAGAAGACAAACCCAAGAAAGGCCAAGAAAAATAGAGTGCAAGAACTTTTAACTGGGGGTGGTTACATGGGAATAGACCAATGGGAGACTGGGATGGGAAGGGCTAGGGAAGGATTGACAAGCATGGATAGCCAATAGGTGTAAGGGGAGGAATAGGTCACATGCACCTATGACTTGTCAAGTATTAGGGGAATTCCCAGGAGAGGTTTACTGACAGTGAAAATGCTGGAACAAGAGATGTGGTTTGGTTGATTGATAGGGAAAGGGCTTGAAGAAGGAGCGGAATTGGGCGGGGAGTTTAGGGGATTTACGTAATAAAGGGTGTATACATTTAACAGAACAAACCATTACAGAACAGGGTGGAATAAACCATTAGGAAGATGTAGATAAACTTAAACACATACTGCCACAGCTTATATCTTCAAACCATTGCCTTTTTTTTTTTTTTGGCTTTACAAATAAGCTTTTAAACCTATAGGAACTGACTGCAGCTTGTATGTAGTAACTGCTTCCTATCCCATTCTATCCTCCACAATAGTAGAACTACTGAAAGATGAGCATTATTTTCAAGCATAGCTTTACTGGTACACAGCTGTTTTGAAACTGCATTATGCTTCAAAGGAACATAGTAGTATTTGAAATGTGTGTTGCAAAATAGGAATGAAGCAAAACCTAATGTTTCCTACGTATTTAAGGAATACAGTGCTTCTAACTATCAAAAAATGTTACGGCTGCATTGTAATGCAGAAAGTATGAGAGTCTTTAGGGAGATGTTTTAAATAGTATAGAATGTGAAGAGCATCCATCGAGGACAAGATTATAGAGAAGCATTTAAATTAATCAGCATGTAGTTGAAGGGAAACAACAGCAGTTCAACGGTGATGAAACAACCATGAGGCCATTGATGAGATTATGCTATGAAAGGAGATTTTTGCAACACTTTCAGTTTATAACTGGATTATATTGTGTGATTCAATGGTACATAAGTAAGATCTTGTAGGAAAGCAGTGACACTCATATCTTCTCCAAAAGGACAGAGATAATGATGACAAAATACCATTAGAGGAAGGTGAATGTGGTTATTGTTTTGTTTGCTGGCATCTATGCAATGATGCAACAGATAAGTAAGATTTTTAAGTCACCTGTGACACCTTTACTCATAGTGTTTTGTGAGAATATTTGAAGCATAAACTTTCACACAGTGAGGATGCTTTGCTCCATGTTTCTGCAGGCAGTACTCTGATTGAATAGTGAATGAATTTAATGAGATTCATTGAGATATATGCTGGAGTTGTACGATTATTGGTTATTGACTGTTATTTATGCTTCAGTAATGTTTAAAAATTCCCTGTTTCTGCTGCTGATATTTTAGGTTTTGATGAGATCTGAAAACCTTTCTGAAATTATTTGCTGACTCATCCACTCTATGCCAAAATCTGTTTTTTTATGCCTCAAATGTTTAGTGAAATATTGTATTTTCTTCCAAAATGAAAAACATTTTAAAGCAAGTCATACATAAAAAAATGGCTTATGGACTGTCATAAAAAAGCCTTAAAGCTGATTTTAAAATTATCCTGGTGGAATAGTATTTTTCTTGTCATGTTTGTTGAGAATAAGATAGTAACTGATATTATTCAGTAGAACTGACAAATAACAATCAATCTGTGATTTTCTTTGATAGATTTCTATTATGTTCAGAGCAAAAAAAGCTTGGTGGTTGCAGCTGCAATTTAATCAGTAGAGAATATAAATTTACTACTTTGACAGTGCAATGATGTAGAAAACTCTGAGAAAGAGGTAGTCAATAAAAGAGGTAAATACTTACTGATCATGCCCTTCTTCAAAAGAAAATCTTACCTCCACTGTGTTAGGTAGGTTTTGATTTTAGTGGTGCAATTAAATGCTAAGTAGCACAACTTGTCCATTAGTGTAGTTTGTGTAAAGATACTTCTTTATTTTTCTTTTTTTATTAATTTCTTCATACTCTTGGAGATAACTTCAGATGCATTGAACTACATCAGAGGCCTGGAGTTTTTTGGAATAAAATGGACTTACTGAATTTACTGAATCCATTTAATATTTTGGTGTTTTTATATTAGGTTTTCTTGGATTTGAAAGTGGTTTGTTTTTTGTGGGTTTTTTTTTTTGGCATGTGCAGTTGAAATCTATTCAGTCTTTAATTTCCAAAACTTTTGCGTAGTTCCTTCCAGTACTGAAGAATAATTAATTTTCCCATTCAAACCGTATAAGGAGCATGGTGAATACTTCATCTCATGGTGGTGTTTTTAGGAAAGTGTGCAGTTCTACCCCAAAGAGAACAGGGAAGACTGGCTTCCAGTTTCCCAGAGTCCTTTTGTCATTTGAGGATATTTGGAAACAATGGAGTGTCATTTTGGGGACAACAATGTTATTGCTAGAATGGAGTCAAACAGAAATAAAATCTCTGTGGGAGGTCAATGTAGTAAGAACTTGCAAATTTACAGGTATTGTAAGTAACTGCCTAATAAATATTAGTGTTAGTTGTGGTGGATTACAGAGGGTAGGAAAGTCTAGGTGAAAATGAAATTAGTGTGTCTAGGGCAAGAGAAGAGAGGGAATTGTAACAGGTATCCATGTTTAAGTACGTTTCTATATCTGAGGCCCTAAGAAGAAATGTTTGTTAGCAAGGGAAATAGTTAACACCTTATATTGCAACAGTTGTTTCTAATAGTAATATATCAGGGAAAACTTAAGCTAACAGTCTGATTGTTTTGTTGATTGTAGCACTCTGTGTAATGTGTATGTTACACCAGTCCTGGTAAGCTTTGCATCCCATTAGTCTTACTGGAGACCAGCTGAGAATACAATTGAGAACACCACTCAAATACTTGCTTTGCTGAAAGGCTACATCAATGAAGAGCATTATTAGTGCCCTTTATGTTGTCTTGTCAAGAAACATGTACAACACAAGCAGTTTTTGTCAAATACTAAAGCTAAAACATATTTGTAGAAATTTTGTGTTAGGCACCATCTGGACTGTATGTGATTTTAGGTTTGCATTAACACAGGAACTGGGATTTTACAACTTGAGAATGATGGAAATCTAATTCGCAATGTAAGATAGGGTAGGAAAGAGGCCTTTACTGTTTCAGAAGCAACATAATTTATTGATTAACCTTTATCTAAATTTGTTCCTACTTCAGAAATGGTACGGTTTCCTGCCACAAATACTTTAGTATATAGTATTAAATGTATGAACTTGATAACATTTTATGTAACATTACTTATTGTGACTTTGGGGGGTATTTAGATGTCCAGATCAAGACCTCTTCTTAGACTCACTTCATGATAAATGTAGGCTTCTGGAGCAGTTCAGAGTATGTAAGTTGAACTAATCCTTAATAAGCTCTGAAAAAGTATCTCTGTATGTGTTGCTTTTATAAAGAAGCTTACAGACTGGAATGATCTTGCTGAAGCATGATCAAACACTTAGTGTTTGGGGATGTGAATACCGTTATATGATTTCTTGCAAGTATACTGCTTAACTGATCCAACATAAGAGATTATGGTTTGATAGCTGAAGATAAATTTGGAATGTGAGTAGGCCTGAAACCCATCTGTTCACCTTGTTTGTAAAGGTTGTCCTGTAATAAATACTTCCTCTTTACAGCACACTGCAATTTCATGTATCATAACAATTCAGGATAAAGTGAATGTCATTATAAGTGTTATTTGCAAGAAATTGTCTGTAAAATAAATCAACAAATGCTGTATTAGAAAGGGAATAATAGCAACATGGGTGAAAAAAAAAAGTGAGAAACATAGAACAGAAAGGGGAGGAATCTATCATATTTCCCCCTATATGGAAAGCAATGTATTCATAATTACAACAAGCTTAAAATGTTTAAAAAAAAAAAGCCAGGTTTTACTACAACTCAAGAATAATGGAACTAGGAAGAACTGGACTTTTGAGCAAGAATAAAAACAAGAATGGAAACCAGTGACTGTGGAAGATATACTGATGCAGTTGGTTCAGTAACCAATAGCTGGATATCATCACATCAATGAAAACACATCAGGCAGTGTTCCAATCTGTCAACCTATGAACAGAATTGCCGCAGGAATCATACAGAATAATTAAAATTTGGGAAAGGTGTTTCAATTTGTGTCTCCTTAAATAGTGATAATTCCAATTTGGGAAGCTGCTTAACCCTCAAATATGAATGCATGCATTTTTTCAAGACAGCAGTGTTAAACTATAAGTCCAATTAAAAAAACCCACAAAACCCAACAAAAAACCTAAACAATACTTCTTTTTTTTATGTTTGCATGAACAACTGTATATATGAATGACAGATGCAATTTAGTTGTGCCAAAAAAGTTAATGATAGCTCTGCTATTACTACTGAGCTAGTCTGTCTACCAATCTTGCAAATTGCTCACTTCCTAATGATGCCAGTGACATTTCTAGTGCTAATATAGGAATAAATTAAATTTCCTGAAATATTTTGGTGACAGAAGCTCTAACTTCTTGGAACTTCATTAGCTCTGAAAATCTGCTTCCTGTGTTTGGCACAGAATACACCAAGGGCAGCAGAAAGCCTTTTGTTTGCATGTTCATGTTGATTGCTAGAAGGATATTGTTGTAAACACAATGCTGAAGGACTTGCCATGTTTCCTTTTCAGTGTTTTACATCTAGTGTGCATAGTAAAGAATCTTTAGAAACACATGACAATTTAAAATCAAATATGGATTGCTTCCTGATAATGCGTAACAGACAACTCTTCACACTGATATTTCTCAGCTCTTTGAACATATGATTGGCTCGGCAGAATCAGACTGGGCTGTCTAAGCAAATTCAGTCTCCTTCCCGCTGGATATTGTTACTCTGGCAAAGTCCATGTGCGCCAAGTCTTTTCATGTATTTGCAATGGATAACTAATTAGTTTTATGTGATCCTGATCTACGAGAATAAGTTATATAATGTAGCTTCTCATACCTGCCAATTCCCATTCAGTTTTGTGAGCCCAAGGGTTCTCTAATGTTTATGCAGTTGATCACATTTCCATCCAGACTGCTGTGTGGGCCACCTGCCCCTTCTTTGCAAATACATTCCAGGGGAATTAGAGCAAGTGACTCCTGAGGGATGTCTTTACTCTGGTTTATGAAGTTTTTAGTGAAGGTCAGCAGCTGGAAATAAGGAAGAGAAATCAGACCAACATAATCTTACTTACCTATCTGTGAAGCACGAAGAAATTTGTAGGCCACATGGTCCTGACTCACTATGCAAGAAAACCTCTGACCATTTCCCAGGAGTGTAATTTCTTTGACTGTTCTATACATACACAGGTGAAAAAATGAAAGCAGCAATAATGTGCTCATGGCTATCCAGTGATTTGTTAATGAATAAGAAAAGAAAGTTCTTGTCTTTAGGGCAGTTCGGGGCCAAGACTAGAGCACCCAAGTTAGTGAGGTACTGCCATTAGACTGACAAGCCTATGAGATGTATGCAGGGTCACTCGACATGCCTGACTTCCACCAGAATATGTTGCAGCAGTAGCTTCTATTGGACTGAGTTGCCAGCTGACCAGCTTTTTTGTTGCCTAGTTGAAACTGCTATTGGAGCCAAACCTGGTTTTGGACTAAGACCTTTCTTACCAAGTGTGCCTACAGGCACTTTTCTTTTAAGAAAATGTTTGGATTAATTAATTATTTGGTTTTCAGTGAGAATATTTCCATTATGTATTTCCAAAGAAAGAACTCTTTGAAATTCCTTTCATGCTCAGTTGGACATGGTTGGACTTATCCCTGAATGTGATAAACCTTCTACTGAATTATTGATTTATAACTTCTGTTATTGAGATCTTAACAGAAGACATGTTTGTGAAGAAGGCTTTGCTCAGACTCAGAAGAAGGCTGTACTTGTAACATGTTTTTATAGTAAAATATTAATATTAAATATTGATTAAATTAGTAACAATAAATAAAGTATTAAATAACAGATATGGTAATAATATATCTTCTATAGTTACTTTTGTTTTCATTGCATATGTGGCTAAGTGTGATTGCAGTGATGTGAAATGGTATCTTCTAAATATACTCACTTGAGTTTGTGGGTTCCCTGTGGTGGCAGTTTAAGTTACACTTTTATGTTCATCAGTTTGGTAGGAGGACATAAGAAAAAAAAAAGATTGTTTTGCAAAGACTTCTGAGGTCAGTTCTGAATGACAAAATTGTTTTGGGGTGGGAGGCCTCAAGGAAATGAGACTGGAAGAGAAGAGCATTTTTATCTTTCTAATAAGGCACCAAGAGCAGTTTTCCTAAAATCCAAACAACCAATACACAAAAAATGGCATACTACGTTTCTGTAAGGGAATGTTTGCCTTACAAGCCCATGTAGATTATTTATACTTGCATACTGATTGACTGGAGTTTGATGAGTTGATAGGAATATACTCTAGAAATATAATAGAGATATTGTTATATTTTTAGTTTCTTTTCCTTGTATTTATCTAGATTTATGTCCTATTGTGCTGACTAGTTTTCAGTATAATTTTGTACAAGTGAGTTGACATCCATGTTCTTCACTTTCCTGACTGATTTCAAGTTAGAGAAATATTATTTCCCTGTTTTAAAAGCCATTCAGAGTTAAGTATTTTAAAGAATGTGACAGATTGAATCTTGTGGTTATAATGTTCATAAGCATACCTTATAGCTATGCTCCACAAGAAAATATGAGAATATTTTGATATTTTCTCTCTGAATTGGAAAATAATGCATGTAATGCATTATCAGAGTAATGGAAATTAACATAATACTTAGTATTATGTGTTAGGCATAACATAATGCAAAGACTTAATGTCTTTGCTTGCCTGTCTCAGAAAAGGAGAATTTGCGGCAAGAAGTCACAAAGATATTTCTGCAGTGTTGACCATGTGTCAGGAATTTTTGTTCCATTCTTTATGTGCTTAATAAACATATGCTTGTGCATACACTTCTTATAAATAGATGCATATATAAATACAATTTAAATATGTATCAAAATATGTGTTTACGAATAGAATTCTATAAAAATAGAAGTCTTTAAACATAATTAACCTGTATTCCAGTCACTGAAAATATAATAAATTTTACAGCAATTATGGAGTAGTAATACTTTTCAAATTACTATACTCTTTGCATGTTAAGAAACATTAATTTCATTTTAGGTTCTTTCATGGTTTAGAATTGTAGATCAGTTCTTATAGGTATGTTATATTTAGTTTTCTTTGTTTTTGGTGCTCACTTATACATACGAAAGCAACTGTGTCAACTTAGGTTCACTGAGCCTTAGTATTTGTTATATATTTTCATTTCTGAGGAACAGCTTGCTTTCCCATCAATGTTTCAAATACAGACTCAAACTCTTTTTTGTTTGTGCTACACTTAAGTCTCTGAAGGATTGAAGGCATTTCAGGTACACACAGTATAGTTTTGTACGTTATTGTAATTTGTTGTTATGTATTTATTGTAATATGAGATTAGATTCAGCAGAATAGGCTGTAAAGACCTACCATATTTCTGATTTAATTGGCTCTTCTCTGAATAAATTTTACTTTTTATTTATTTGTATTGTTTGTTTGTTGATTTTGTTGTTGTTTTTTTTTTCTTTCTTTCTGGCACCTTTTAGATCTTTGGTGCACAACTGCAGCTTGTAATTTATGGGCTTGGGGGCTTTTCATTGAAGCCCTTCACAGCTTTCTTGTGGTAGCCTTGTCACTTCAAGTTTGAAGTTCCCTGCCCCTGGAGAATGTCTGAAGCCTGAGAGAACTTTAATTTACCACCTACTGGAGAAAAGTGTTTTTATTCCCTGGAATTGACTTCTACATTTGTAACAAAGAACCAAGGTTAAGGGATCAGTCTTTGGACTGATCTCAGGTGACCCATTCAAGTGGAGTAGTTTATTCTATGTTTGTTGTTAAGTGTAGAAGAAACCTTTAGTGAAACATTGGTTGGTGGCTGTAACAAATTAAAATGGTAGATCACAAGGTCTTACTGTTATTAGATCTGACCTGTTAGCACTTCTGTTGCTTCCAGTTAGTCTTGTTGATCTTGCATATGGTAGAGTCCTTAAAGGGAATAAGTGGTAGGATAAAGGTACATGTTAATAGAGAAAGTGTCTTTTAAACACTGATTGAATCTGAGAACACAAATACTAACAACCAATTAAAAATAATACTGTTACTGCCAGATGAAGCACAGATTACGATTAAATTTTTTCATGTGCCTGTTGAACTCTTGAATCACTTTGAATACCTCATTTGCAGTCATTTGGTGAAGGATTATCTTTACCTACTCAGAATACTTACAAGATTCTCAGTCATAACCATGGTGGATATCATAAGGGACCATGATGGAGCTTCTGGAGTTAAATTGATAGATCTACACATTTTTTTAGCATTCTGTTTCAGATTTAAATCTGTTCAATTAGTTTTCACTAGCCATGCTCAGAGCTGTAACAGAGACATCAGTATTTGTTCTCTCCAATACTAATATTAAATAAATATTTGCAAAGTCACTCCTACATTGTTAAACTTCTTGTATGAGCTCCCTTCTGGTCTTTTGGCAGCGTTACAGAAGCTATTCATCACTCTCTTTAGGATTTCCATTTTTATTCTACTGACATGTATTAAGATTGTGCTATGATATCCAGCAATTTTAAGTGTTGTCATTGTTTCGAAATGTATGTGTTCCTGTTTTCTTTGAGATATCTGGACTGTTGAAGAAATACCACATTGTATACAGTGATTGCCTAGCAGATAGACAGGGTGACGACTTAACTTGTAGAGTTACCCATTAAATTTACATAATTGGATAATTTAAGTACTGGATTTATTACTAAAAGAGAATGTGTTCATAAATAAATAATACATAAGTGAACAATAGTAATGATTAAGAAAATTGAGAAAATTTATTATTTTAATAGATACTATTCATATTCATGCAATAATTTAAAATTTCATATTAAAATAATGCCTTCATTTAAGTGTATTGTATTAGTACTTTTATTAATTCAGTAGCCTCAGTGTTCATGGTGTACATGGTGTCTGGACTATGTAAAAATCACAGCCAGCTATGCTTTGGTGACCAAATTTGGTTAAATATTTTCAGGTACAAATGCTTTAACTGAAAATGTTATTTTCAGGAGTGTAATAATTAAGATATTAGTTGAAAATTTCAGGAAAACTGCTTTTGCAAGCCCGAGAGTCTGCAAGAAGATTCTTGTATTCTGTAAAAGAAAGTTGTCATGGTTTGACTCTGGCTAAAAGCCGAGAGCCCACACATAGATCTAAAATTTCTCAGAGGAGGGAAAAAACCCCCTCGACTTTTGTGATAAGGATTACAAGCAACTGTTTATTAACTACTTCACACAAGCAAAACAGGCTCTAACTTAGAATGTTAAGAATTTACTACTACTACAACTACAACTACTACTAAAATCAGAGCTTAAGAGTTTAAGGGTGAGCAGTTTGATAGTTGTTACAGACACCTTTCTCCCCCCCACCCCTCCCTTTTAAGATCCTTCACCTTCCCCCAACAGCTCGGGAAGGCAGGTGTGGGAGGGTGTTACAGTCAGACGTGGTCTTTGCTGCTGTTCAGAAGAGAGAGAGAGTCCCACCCCAGCTTTCCTCGTGGGGTCTTCTCCACGGAAACAGTCTGTTGCAAACTGCTTCTTAGTGGATTTGTTACTAACAACAATTTTTCAGGTACTGTCGTCACGTAAGTCACTTTACCATAGGTGCAGTCATTTCAGGTGCCGGCTGCTCAGCTGCCTCAGTGCTTCAGTGCTTCTCACGGGCCACCAGTTGTCCCAAGAAATGCTGCTCTGCTGCTCCAGCATCTCTTCTTCTCACGGCCCACGGGGTTCCACCAGGCCCCTCTGCTCCAAACACAGGATCACAGCCTCTCTTTTCCGGCATGTCTCTGTTCCAGCGTGGAAAAATCTCCCAGTCTTTCCACGGGTTCACAGGCTGAAGAATCTTCGCCCCTATGATTCCTCACAGATTGCTGGGGCCCTATTCCAGTGTTTAAGGCATCTTCTCTTTCTCCTCTCTCTGGCCTTGGTGTTAATCAAACTTCCCACCCTCCTTTCTCTTAAGCCGCCATGATGTTCTGCACAGCTTTTTTTTTTTCTACTCCTTCTTAAATATGTTATCACAGAGGCGTTGTTGCCTGACCTTGGCTAGCTTAGAGCAGAGAAAAACTCCAGCAGCTTCTTAAAGAAGCCTCTCTCCTAGCGCCCCCCAGCTAATAAAAAACTCTGGCTACTCAAAACCACAACAAAAATAAATAGAAAAAAAAGAAAATAATCACTAACAGTTTTCAGTATGATTTGAGTATAATAATGTATATAAAATACGTAATATGTAAAATTGTACATATTTTTAATAGAAATTACATGATCTGTAAATGGAAACAGCTTCAAAATTATTTTTAATGTTTTTTTTTCTGCTTTGTCTTTGAAATTTTTTGTTCGTTTTTAATATCACCTGTATTTAACAACTCTTTAGCCCTTAATCTAACTTCAGTGCTCTGTCTATTCACAAGATGTGCAGCATGCAGAGACATCAACAATAGTGATATATACACATGTTTAAATTGTTTGGAGACAAGTTGTATGTATCTTATATGGATTTTGCAAAGTCCCAGTAACAGGGCTGTAGTGAGTGGCACATGCTCATATGTTCTACGACAATGTAAATAAAAATAGGTAAGAATTGTGATTTTGTTTTCACTCTGATTCTTTTTTCCTTTGTTATTAGTCACATTTTTGATATATACAGAAAGGATTATTCAACCATAGTTGCCAATGATTAATTAGTGGACTGTGTACAGCCAGTGTATATGTACACTGGAGAAAACCAGCCTGATAGACAGATGTTAATATACTAATCAGTTGATGTTAGTAAGAGTAAGTGATAATTAGAAAGTTTGGAAGATGACTCTTCACTACCAGAACTTTGTCTGTCAGCTGTGAGGTGCTGGCTCTTGCACTTGAGTAACAACAACCAAAGGCAATGCTACAAGATCGGGAAAGAGTGGCTGGAAAGCTGCCTGGCAGAAAAGGACCGGGGGGTGCTGGTCAACAGCAGCTGAACATGAGCCATCCATATGTCCAGGTGGTCAAGAAGGCCAGTGGCATCCTGGCTTTTATCACAAATAATGTGGTCAGCAAGACTGGGGCAGTGATCAACCCCCTGTACTCAGCACTGGTGAGGCTGCACCTCACATCCTATGTTGTTTTGGACCCCAAGAAATGTCATGGACTCCAAGAAAGGCATTGAGGTGCCAAAGCATGTCCAGAGAAGGGCAAGAGAGTTGGTGAAGAGTCTAGAGCACAAATCTGATGAAGAATAGCTGAGGGAGCTGGGGTTGTTTAGCCTGGAGAAGAGAAGGATAGAGGTGATTTTATCACATTACAACTACACGAAAAGAGATTGTAGTGAAGTGGAGGTTGGTCTTCCAACTAACAAGTGGTGGGATGAGATGAAATGGCCTCAAGCTGCACTAGAGGAGTTTTGACTTAGGAGTTTAGTTAGGAAAACTCTGTTCACCAAAAGGGTTTTCAAGTGTTGGAAAGGGCTGCCCAAGAAAATGGTGGAGTCACCATCCTTGGGTGTGTTCAGAATTAATGGTTGGACTCTATGATCTCAAAGGTCTTTTCCAACCTTAATGATTCTATGATTCTAACTGTTGCTGGGTTTCTCAGAGCTAAGTGTTTATTCTTTCATGAGAGATGTAATAAGACAATCCCACTTGGCAGAAACTCATGCAAACACCTCTTACTTCAGATAGGAAAATATTGTCTCTATTGTGTTTTGATTTCTTTTACTCTATGATCAGTTTTATTGGTATGTAATAGGAAAAAACTTAAATAGAAATACAGTAGAACATATGAAAGAATAACTTAAAAGTGCTATTGAATAGGGAAGAAAGAGTGAAAACCTTGACGGAGATTTGTTCTTATTTATCCATTACTGAGATTTTGTATTAAAAAAAATAAAAATTTGAAGTGTTGTTACTTGCATTGAACTTTTAAGTATATATAAAAGTAGGTACTGTACATCTACCAGGGTATTGCAGCAATATTCATTAAAAGCCTGTAGTTCTTCCTGTCTGTAAATTTAACTGTTCATCCATGAGATACTTGATTTGAATTTCCCTTTATTATGTAATTTTTTCTTTACTCTTAATCTTTCTTCTCCTCTTTGCTATTTCTTGATCTCTTTCAGGCAACTTAAAAAAAATGGATTACTGATTGCTTTGTGCTGAGTGCTTCTGGGTGATGGTTAAGCTGTGTCTTTGTGCTGTGTGCTTTCGTGAAATGTTTCTTCCTTGATTATCTATTTCTCCTGAAATCTTTTGCCAAAATATTTATTTTCTCACTAAATTAAATCTTTTGGGAAAGCGTATTACCAATTTTTCTTTATGTGATTTTGAGATAATAGCAAACTAAATGCTTTGCAAAAGTTCAGTTAAGTGAAATCCTTTGAATCCTCTGGGGCTAGGGTGTGGCATCATCTATTACCAAATAAAAAATTACTTTTGAGACATGCATGCAACACAATAACCATCCAAGTTTGAGAAGCTATGAAGATCACATCAGGTGCACTTGCATATTTTGGAAGGATATATAGTTTCTCCCAACAAAGCTTGAAAATATTTAATAAAATTGTCTTTTAAAAATGTAAATGATATTCATTTCTGGGTGACACACTTATATTCAATTCTATTTCATCTTTTAAAAGAGTTTTTATTTTCCTGTGTATTTTCCCTTGTGGTACTTATCAGCTAATTCATTTGCTCACCAGTGAATTTCTCTCATGATTTGTTTTCAACCAGGTCTGCCTTACACATCTCACAAATACATGCATTAAAAAAAAAATAAAATTCTGGGTTGCAAATGTAAACAGCACAAAAAAGCTTTTTCAATTACTTTGCAAACAGATTCAGTTTCTGTACTGAAGTATGTTGAGAAGAACTGCCTATTCTGAGTTATTATAACTGGAATACTGCTTGCAGCTGAAAATATGTGGTTTATGTGTGTATATCTGTGGGGGAAAAAAAGGTCTTGCTTTCCCTTTGCACTCCTACAAAGTCACACGTTTCTGTATCAAGGAAGAACTGGTTTGTGATTTTTTCATCTAAAAAATTGACAGATTACAGCAAGCCATTGCTTTGTCAGATCCAGTATTGTGTTTATGAAAGTCATCAGTGCTACAGACTTGAAGTACAGTTGCAAAACATTAAAATCATATTAAAAAAATTAAAAAGCCTAACTTTCATAATCCAAGTGTTGTCCATATCATAATTGTTTGTTTTTTGAACTTTTTTTTTTAATTTAGCTAATAGCACTTTTATTTAGAATCACAGAAATACATCGCTAATTTAAACTTAAAAAAAAAGGAGTTTGTACAGAGATTATTGTAGATGAATTTTAAATTGGTGAATGCCCCACAAAAAGTTGTTTTTTGTGTCTACTTTGAAATATCATAGGGCATTTCTGAGAATAATTGCTTCTTTCTTGCTTATTTCTAAGTGGACAAATGTTACTCTCTTTTGAAAATTATACAAATCCTGTAATAACCTTTACTGTGGATCATGATGTTGAAAGGTTCAATATAAAGTGATCATACTAAGTAGTACAGTTGAGATGTGATTTGATGTCTGTTATTCTGGGAATGATTTCAGATTCTGTGGTGTCTGTCTGTGAAGTAACAGGGCAGGAGCTGGATGAGGATCTAGTTGTGGTTCCTCAACTTTGCTTGGAGTCCTCATATTGTCCTTGATGAGCACTGACAGATGGGAATGGCTGGCCCTGAACTCCATTATAGCCCTTAGGCTACATCTCCCCCTTTTTTTCTCCTGTATTGCTGATCCTTCACTCTGCTCTTGTGCATACTGGAAGCTATTCACTGTTCAAGGTCTGAGAGAAGATACAGAAACTCCCGTTGCTGGTCCTGCAGTTGGTGGGGCTTCTCCTTGCAGGTCTGTCCCCAGCACAAATGAAACAGAGCATGCAGGGGACAGCTGCCACAACTGATCAAAGCAATGTGGAGAAAAATGCTAGTGCCAAGTGAGAGAAGCATGATGAGTTGTTCAGGAAACTTGGACACAGTGGGAAGTCTCTTAGAGAAAATGTGTTTTCTTTTAGCAGCAAATTTAGTGTGTCTGTCAGTATGTATGTTTATAGCTTATATGTATTATTATTTCATATAGTCTAATTGATTTGTGACTTCTGATTATTCAATAGAGTGGCCAACAGACTTTTGTGAAATGTGGGCAGAATTAAAATGGACAAAGGAGTACGACAGCTTTCTTGGAGTTATTTTTTAAAGATAGAATCATGCGTCATAAAATTCAGTGTCTTAGTTAACAGAGTAATGAGAACATTCTAGGTTGAATGAAACCTCTGAAGATATTCTGCTCCAACTTTCTGTTGAAACCAGGGTTTAAGATTAGTGAATCGAAGGCCCTGTCAAGCAGAGTCTTAATATTTCCAATGAGACAGGTTGTACCACTTGTCTGGCAACCTGTTTCCAATGCTAAGTTGTTAAAGAATACATTCAGTGCAGGTAACTCAGTGTGCAGCTGTAATGCGAGCTGCAGATTGAGCTCTGGATGGCAGGAGCTGCAGGGAAGAAGCCGTGAACTCCTGGCACTTTGCACAACAAAGGGCTCAGGGAGCTGTGGCACCAGCCACATATGAGGTTGGTATTTCCATTGTTTCAGTTTCTGCCTGTTGTTTCTGGTTGTGTCATTGTTGATCCTTATATAGAGCATACTTCCACTTTCTATATCAACTGCCTTTTAAGTGTTAGAAGCCATCTTTTCTGTAGGCTGAATAAGCTAAACTACTCTAGCCATGTTTCTTATGTTGTGTCCTTCAATGCTTTACTGACCTTGGAGATCTTCCACTTTTATGGAGAACACATGGTGACCTCTCTGATTTTTTCATTGTCTCTCTTGAACTAGTATTACCAAACTAATGCCAATAGAACATTTTGAAAATGTGGACTACTAAATGCTGAAGAAAAGCTGAGGAGTCAAATGGGATGGAATGAGGGAAAGGAGATTTAACATATAATATAATATGAACAGTACTGTAGTGATGTGTTCTGTTTATCTGTTTCTATGTTTATATGTTTTAATATGTGGTTCTGTAAAACCTAGCTTTGGACTGTATCCCCTCTCCTGTGTAACCCTACCCTCACTCCTCCCCCATTATCCCCACATATGGACTCAAACCACTCCCAACCCTCCCTAAATCACTCCCACCTCCCCTTCCCATTGGCCATTCCCTAATCCCCTCCCAGAATCCTGGACCTCTTGTAAACCCATGCAGACAGGAAGTTGAGAGAGATCCTGTTCTGGACTCCCATGGGGTTTGACCTCCTCTGGACCCTCACGGCAACAGAGGATCAATAAACCATATGTGTCCACCACGAGGGTCTCTGTGCAACCTTTTCACCCTTCGATCATGCTTTCCTGGATTGACTGAGCTAGCAAGACCAAGAACCAACCCAGGCATCGCATCCCAGTACTGTAAAATATATACTTCTCTGTTGTGTCTTTGTTTTAGACACAGTGCTCCCTGTCCCCTCTCAGCTGATGTGTAAATTATTGTGGTTTTTTTTCTCTGCTTTTTAAGGATTCTTGTTAGGAAGGGTTTTTCTCAGCATTTTATGAAACCAGTGCTAGCAGATCATTCCTACAGAGGATGGGGATCTTTCTGTTCTTAAAACTGTATGAGTCATGGTCTTTTATTAAACTAGCAGTCATACATAATTCAAATGAACACGGCCCCATGTCACCAGAACCTGTGATTCATCATACTGATATTGCCTGAGCAACTTTGAAGGACAGTACATTGGAAGTCCTTTTTGTTGTTCTTATAGAACTCTGCCCTTGGAGTTCTTGATAACATGTGAATGCATTCATACTCCTTCAGAGAAACTAAATTCAATGTCTTTTGAATAGGATAGAAGGTATGCCTAATACGATGTGGAACAAGGTGCTTTCAGCTCATAGTCTTTAGTAATGGATTGCTTGTCACAGGGACAGAATTATAAGAAAATAGTCAAAATATTTTTATTAGCAACCTGCTAATAAAACTAATTGTGGTGTCTTGTTTTCTGTAGAAATCATAGTCTTTGTATGCTGTCATCTCATCTCTTTTTTGCTTGAAATGCTCTCAATGTCTTTGTCAGCTCCACTGCCCCTTTAGTATTTGTGGGTAGTTCCTTAGAAAAAAACCCAACACTTTCTGTAAAATACTGTCTTTGGTCTGTGTAATATACATTGTTCATGGGATTTGACAGACAATACATGAACCTCTAATATTTAAAAACAAAATTAAAACATGATCTCCTTATACAAGCAGAGAAACCAACAGAAGAGAACTGAAATAATAAGAGTCAGATTCCTGATTTTTCAGTCTGCTCTATGTAAGTGTAAGAGTTTGTTCTAAATGAAACCCACTATAGAAATAACACCCGAGCTCTTTTATGTTCCTTCCTCCCCAATATCTGAAGAGTACTTGGTTTCTAAATTGGTTTGGATTTTTTGTTTATACTGATAGGTGAAAAAGGCTGGGATATATCAGGACTGTGAGACTTTAAGTCCAGGTGACCAGTCTTTCTGGAACAGAAGGCCCATGTTCCCTCTTCAATGTTGGGAACTCTGTGAAGCTTAGCTTCCAGAAACACGTCTTTATGCTTAGCTAATTCAACAGTAACTATTTTCACCTGAGTAAGAAAACTGCAGAGAGTTTTCTGGGCTACCTCCCAGAATTCATTATAATATAGCAGAACATTCAATCATTAATTATCTTCCCTATTGAAAATGTTTGTTTGTTTGTTTAGGCAAGTGCTTGTCGTCAGGATACAATACCACATGAGGAAAAAAAGCGCATCAAAAAATCTTATCACTTTAATATAATTGAAAATTCCCCAAACATTGAGTGATGCTGAACAGCAGCTTAGTTCTTGCAAGGGATCAGACATTAAAGTAGATGGTAGAAATAATCTCTGGTTGTTCAGGCTAGGGGAGAAGCAATTGGTAACTTATTTTTGCTATGCCTCCTATTCCAAAAAAACCACCGTCCTAGAAAATTAAATGCAAATTTAGATGTGCACATAAACACACCAGCATTTTATTGTTCCCATGTCTGAATTGTTACACCTAGAATTGGTACCCATGTCTCATATCCTGGGATACACCTCTGTGTGTCATCATTTAGCTGTGTGTTGGGACAAATTCCAGGTACGCATTGTGTTTTCCCATGTGTTATGATTCCTTTTGAAGACTTGTATGCATAAAGCAGGAAAGAAGCTAATAGGTGTAATGCAGGTACCAGGGTTAATTAGTAAAGTGCTTCTGCACCACAAATTATGTGTACATAGTACTTGTATTTCATCTTTTTTGATATATAAGATTGTTGTGGAACACAGAGTAAATCTGTGGGATCCTGAGGAACTAGGGTTGTTTGAAATTCACCGGTGCTTTTGTCAAGGGCACAACAATAGGGGAGGGAGATGGATTCGGAAAGGAAAGGGGTGTTTATGCTGAGCAGGAAAGACATAAGCTGACAATGTTTAGGACTAGAAACTGTCTTACTGTGGAAAAAACTAGATTATGATTAAGATAAACTTCTGGAGCATTTTCATGTCCTACTATTTTCAGGCAAGTCAGTGGAGCTAAGATGAATGAGGTTTTCATGTAGCAAGCACTATGCTCTTGGTCCCACTGTACGTATGTAGATAAATTTTCTGCAGTCTTAATGGGGTACAGCACTACCTTTTATCTGTACCTTTTCATGGGCATTTGGATCTGTGCTTTCTTTGGGTTTTCACTTTCACCGAAGGCTAGGTCCCTCAGTGCAGTGTCCCAAAACATGGACTGGCACTTTAGTTGCCCGGTGGTAGAGATATAACCTTACCAAAAGCTCCATCTTTGAAAAAGATGGATAGTTGAAAATAAATTTATTTCTTTTCTGTTAAATCAGTTTGATACTTGCCTCTGTGGCATTTATTATTTATTATTACTACAAGTGTTGCAAACCAGCAATCTTTGAGGTCACCATTGTGCAGGAATTTAAAGCAGGATCTTGCTTATTGTGTAGCAAAGAAAAGTATCAGACACTGACTGGAATATCAATGCTTCCATACTATGGAATATACTGCGTATGATGATTTAGTTGTTAATTCTTGAGAACTGAAAATAATTGCAGTCAAACTAGGTACAACTGCCTTAGCTGGAACTGTCTCTGATTGCTTCCGAGCTCCATTTTTGTAGCTCTTTAAGTCTGTATGATCAATATGGATCTCAGGGATGGGTGTATTTACCACGTACTTACTTAGATTTCTGGTTTTAACAGGAGAAAGGCAGTTGTTGCGTTGCTTCCATACACAGTGATAGCTTCACCTCATGTTGCTTTTCCAATTATTTTTCTGTGATACTTGGGTTGCACAGTGAGTCTATTTATTTCATGAAGTTTGGTAAATCAGCCTGCAAGATTTTCAGAATTTATCTGTTTTGCTTTTTGACAGTCCTCAGTAATCTTGTGGATAACTATGATTGCTGTCTGTGGTGTGTAGCAGAGTCTTGCTGAGTGTAATGTGCAGGGGCTTTTTTCTTTTTACCTGAGCTTTATAAGTATATAAGACAAATGAAAGGAGATGGAGATCAATTATGTGTATTAAAGAAACCCCAAAACAAAACAAAATCCCAAACTAAACAGAGATAGCTTGATTATGTCAGTGTATTTTAAAATGATGTACAGGTGATATATTGAATAAAGATATATCATTTTTGTGAGACCTGCTATCTCACTGTGCTTGATGCAGCTACATTCGCCTTTTTCTGTGTAGTTAGGGGAAAATAAAGTGCTGCTTTTCCAGAAATAATACTTTTAAATCAAAATTTCTGGAAGTAATAGATCATAATTCACGCTTAGACAGGCATAATCAGGTGTTGAAATGCATGCACTGGGTAAAATAATTCAAGGTCATGGACTCTATATCAAATTCATTGAGTAAACTATTGAAGATACACATCTCTGTTTCTTAGACCTTGCTCTTTACCTGATCTCAAACAAAACAAGAGTGATTCACTTCATATTTATATTGTAAATATTAAGATAATGGATAGTAGTAGGACTTCTGAAGGAGTTGGGGTCAGATTCATATCAGACAAGGGAGGACCACTGAATAAGGAAGATTTGGACATATCTGTGCTATACTGAATTATCAGTTTGTATTGTGCTTCAAGAATCTCATCTCTTCAGTCTGTATGCGGGAAACACATTGCTCCTGAATGATGGTGACAGTGTGCATGTGATAAATAGCTGAATATATGTCCTTCCGTGTATTTGAACTGGGAAGTATTGCAATATTTAAAAAAAAAAAAAAAAAAAGGATATTTTGTCCATAATAGAAAGAGATAACTTTTGTAGTCAATATCTTCATTCTGTTGAATTGATAGTTTTTCAATTACAGTTTTTTGAATAAAAGAAAGCCACCAACAAAACCAGGAAAAGTTTACACATGGTTTCAAAACTTATTAAATGAGATATTTAAAAGTAATTTACACACTTAAAAACTGAAAGAATAAGCAACCACAGTTCTTGGTAACTATTTAGACCATAGGCTGATGTGGTACATGCCTTTACATGATCACATTCCTAATTAATTGTCCCCTGAATATAATCTCTTATTTGATCACTTTTTGTTGCAAGAATGTTAGTGCTAAGGTTCCATTTAGAGCAATCATAGATATTAAAATGGAAATATGCAGCAAAGTCTCTTAATAGACATTTATGGCATGAAAATCCGAAGGTAAAAATACCAAATAGAAACCTTAACTTTGTAAGTTATTAACTTAAGACCTAAGGCTTAAAGGATTTTTAGAGGGTTATAAGGATTCAGAGATTGCAATTATGTCTTCATTTTATCTAGTGTGGCTGTAATTTATGATTTGGCAATTTACTTATTAATTAAAGTTAATCTTGGAATTTAACAGAACAAACCTTTAATTCCATTTTGTTACCTTCCAATGTAACAGTTCTCTTTTGGTATTGGAATACCTGTTCTGGTATAGTTTATTTTTATCATCATTGATTCTGTCATACAGCAGCTATAGCCATGGATCCCTAATTGATACCATATTGTACTTAAAAGGCCTGACTAATTTAATAAACTATTTTTCTTTCCATAAAGTAGGGCTGAGCATGAGTGGCCTGATGATGCTTTTGTTTATATTTTTTCAAGCAGGAAGCTATGTAATTTTTCTTCTTTTACTTGCCTTTTGATTTTTAAGGATGGTGTTGTTTACAAGTGACCAGTATTAAAGATGTGGTGCATTTATCCTACCAGGAAGGCAATCTACACAAATGAGAAAAAATAATTAGTGTGTGTATACAATCCCATCACACGGGATAGCAATTAGAACAATATTGGTTAAAATCGGTCCATTACCTTCTCTGAAAAAGAACAGATAAAAACACCCTTGTGTCTCACTGTCTTTGCCTATGGTCGTGCTTGCTTTGGTGCTTTAATATTTCATTAGTTGCTTTGTTTTGATAGTGTGTTGTTTTTAACTGTAAGGCATATCAGTTGTTCAGCCCACTGAGCACCTCGTGGGAAAGGAGGGGACCAACTCGGTTGTTTGCTGTTATCATGATGTACTCAAACAAAGAGAGTTAAGCACATTGTGGTGTAGAAATTACACAGCAGAAACAAATATGTAAGGAGAACAAGACATCTAGATCTGTGCTTTGGATACCTGGTTATTCCTTTGGGCATCTTGTTACTAAATCTAGCTGCCCTCTAGTTTTATAACCCAATTAATTTGCTAACCAGCTTCAAGTTATATGAACAGACACACTGCACGTCACTGAGCATGAATGTTTTCAGCGGCCTTTGCATAACTTCACCTTAAGCAAATCAGATTCTCCTGCTGGAATCTGAGACAGGTACCTGTTTTTAATGGAGTTTCATCTGGGATATGTACTCTACAAGTTTGCTATCATAATTCACAGGCGTTTTAGGGGGAAAGGACTTTATCCTTTGAATCTTTTTTTGAATTTCGTAGTAGTCAGGTGCAGCCTTCTATTGTGACGGGTATTTTTCTTCCCCTTTTTGCTTAACAAGTGTTAAGCAAAGTGTTGCTCCCTTGTGTGTAGTCGATTTGTGTTCTAAGAAAAATGTAGGTTAAAGTATCTGTTGTTCCATGCTGTCCAGTATTCATTCATCTCGGGGACTTAGAGAAAGTACCCTAGCCCAAGCTCATTTCTAGCAATGATCAGAGTTTCTGAGTTGACCTTGCCCTACCATTTTTGCTGGTAGCGGCCGCTGCTGCCTGTGTCTACCATCTGCCCTTTCCTGTAATCACCTGCTTCTAATCTACTCAACCATAATTTCTTTTTAAAAACAAGAGCTTGTACTAGACAGTACCTGCTGGAACCATCTATATCATTCTAGACAGGAAACCAGGCTGAGGAAAGGATAGAGCTTCCATGTTCAGGATGACCAGGGCAGTGTAGCTTAGACATGAAAATAAGCTTAGACAGCCCTTGTTCTTGATGTTATACAAGAGGGAGGACCCCAGATATTCCTGTCAGACAACTAAGAGGCTTGGTAATGGGAGGAGAAGGCATTTTATCAAAGTTTCATAGTTTCTTTTCTCTCTTCTGGTAGCTTGAAAAGGTTTTGGTTTGTGGGTTTGGGTTTGGGTTTTGTTTGTTTGTTTGTGTTTTTTATCTGTTTGTGGTTTTTTTATTTCCTTTATCCTGAATCCTCTGTGTTTTCTTGAATATATCTACCTGCAGAAAATGAAGATCATGCACTTTATTGACAGGGCCTGAATGAGGCTGCAGAATCTCCATAAGATGTGGCAAAACATTATCTAATTACAGATCAATATGACCCCAGTAACTAATGAAATTTTATGGAAAAAAAATTGTGCTAAAACCTCATTATCCTTGGGTCTGACGTAAGTAATTGAATACCCTGATTTGTTTTTGCGAGGGTCACACGCTGCAGGTAAAAGAAACTATCATTCTGCTCTAGAAAGGAATGCTTGCAAATTGAAATGTGCATAGTGTGGTTTAACTAGAGTTAAATCATCTCCACTTCCATTTCTCATTCTGTGAACTGAAAAAGAATTAAACTACTCTTTTTCAATACAGGATATTTTTTTAAAAATACCCTAAAAGGATACAGGCTTTTAAAAAGTTATTTATCAACCTCTTTACTTTTATTTGTTATGATCTGTCTTCAAACAATTTTTGTTCTGCCTTGTCAAGTTTCTTGTCTGCTTTTGTAAACATCTTGAAATTATAAGATATTTTAGTCCATCTTTAGAGTGGACTCATATATGGCATGCCACTCAGGGCCACAGGGAGATTGTCAAAGGGAATTGTATATTTATTGATAATGGAGATCTAGTTGTATAAGAGGTACAGAAAATGCCTGTTTCCATTTTCTGAACAAACAAGCTTTGTAAAAAAATCCCATTCTCACTTGAGGTAATTCAAGAAGGTTAACAAAGTTTGGAGAATGGCTCAAGAAAAGTTGTAGTCTTTGGGGTTTCACACCTGCATTTGCTTCTTAGACCTCAGATTCTTAATTTATCAGATTTTTAGCCCAGGGACGTGTTGATGGCTACTCCGGTTTTTATTTCAACTATTTTCCTGTGTGCCTGGCATTACATAGAACCCTACCCCAAACAGGATTGCATGACTGTATTATATTAATCCTCTTTCACATTCTCTACCATCAGCGATAGTAATGCAAGATAAAAGTAGGCTGCAAAATCCACTGCAAAAACCAAAATGCCCCAAGATTAATGTCTTGGCAGAAGGATCTGTCCTTTAGTTGGTCTACGTAAATGAAGAGAAAAATCTGGCAAGGAAGGCGAGACACCAACATGACTAAGTAGGAAACTTCTGGTTGAAATAAAGGGAAAGAAAATGCATAGGCATTGTAAACCAGGACAGGTAATCTGGGAAGAGTATAGAGGTGAACTTCCTTGTGTAGGGATAGGGTGAGGACAGTGAGAAGCTCAAACTGAATCTGGCAAAGTATGCAAAGAACAACAGAAAGGGCTTCTACAGGTATGTTAACTAGAAAAGGAAGGTCAAAGAAGGTGTAGTGCCCCAATAAACAATGCTAGAAAACTGGTAACAACAAATGAGGAGAAGGCTGAAGGACTCAACAATTTTTTTCCTCAGTCTTCAATGGCAAACTTTCCTTCCATACCTCTCGAGTGGATGTATAGCAGAATGGGGACTGGGTGAGCCAAGTCCCTCCCACTCAAAGTAAAGATCAGTTCATGACCACCTGAGGAAGTTGA
This sequence comes from Calyptomena viridis, assembly GCA_013390005.1. Taxonomy (NCBI): domain Eukaryota; kingdom Metazoa; phylum Chordata; class Aves; order Passeriformes; family Eurylaimidae; genus Calyptomena; species Calyptomena viridis. The sequence goes on from WEIV01003546.1 coordinate 140,556, forward strand.
ATGTACATAAGTCTATGGGACCCAATGAGATGCCTCCCAGAGTCCTGATGGAATTGGCTGGTGTCATTGCCAAGCCACTCTCCATGATATTTGAAAAGCCATGGCAGTCAAGTGAAGTCCCAGGTGACTGGAAAAAGGGCAACATTATACCCAGCTTTAAGAAGGGTAGAAAGGAGGATCCTGGGAAGTATCAACCTGTCAGTGTCACCTCTGTGCCTTGGAAGATGTGGAACACAACCTCTTAGAGGGAGGACAGGGAGGTGATTCGGGACAATTAGCATGGCTTCACCAAGGGCAAGTCCTGTCTGACCAACCTAGTGGCCTCCTATGGTGGAGTGACTACATCACCAAGCTGAGTGGTGTGGTTGACACACCTGAAGAGTGAGATGTCATCCAGAGGGACCTAGACAGGTTCAAGAAGTGGGCCCATGGGAAAACTCATGTGGTTTAACAAGGCCAAGTGCAAGGTGCTGCACCTGGGTTGAGGCAACCCCAATATCAATACAGGCTGGGGGAAGATTGAGAACAGCCTTGCTGAGAAGGACTTGGGGATGTTGGTGAATGAGAGGCTGGACATGAGCCGGCAGTATGCACTCTCAGCCCAGAAAGCCAACCGTATCCTGCATCAAAAGCATCATGGTCAGCAGGGTGAGAGAAGTGATTCTGCCCCTCTACTCCATTCTCATGAGACCCCACTCTGAGTGCTGCATCAAACTCTTGAGTCCTCAGCACAGGAAAGACACCAACCTGTTAGATCTAATCCAGAGGAGAGCCACCAAGATGATTAGATGCATGGAGCACAGAGAGTTGGGATTGCTCAGCCTGGAAAAGAGAAAGGCTTTGGGAAGACCTAATTGTGGCCTTCCACTACCTGAAATGAACCTACAAGAAAGGTGGTATTTACAAGGGCATGTGGTGACAGGACAAGGGGGAATGACTTCGAATTGAAAGAGGGTAGGGTTAGATTTTTATTGTGAAGGTGATGAAGCAGTGGAACAGGTTGCCCAAAGAAGTAGCCTAGAAATGTTCAAGGCCAGTTTGAATGGGGCTTTAAGCAGTGTGGTCCAGTGGAAGGTGTCCCTGCCATAGTGGGAGGTTGAGAACTGGATGATCTTTAAGTCACCTTCCAACGCAAGCCATTCCATGGTTCTATGATTCCTGCTTCATTATCTCACTTTTGTTTCATCTTCTGTATGTGCCTGAAGTTTTTTATAGCTACTGTGCAAATTCTTTTTCATTTCAAGATACTTTACCACTGGCATGTCACGATTTTCAGCTCTCCTTTTCATTCTTTTTCTGTTTCACTTACCGTATTATGTCAAAAGGTCATTTTTGATAAGCGCTAAACAAACACTGTAGAAAAGATTATACCACTGTCTTTTGCAAGTGACATGGTAAATCTGGTTTATAGTAGCTATGTTTGTGTTCCAAGCCATCAATTAATATAAAAATTGTCAAAACTCATTTTTGCTTTAGAAATATAAAACCCATTTCTGAGATTTTGCCTCTGTCTCTGGCTTCAAATGAAGGTGACAGAGAGCTAGTAAAATGCCTGCTGCTCGCTGACTATCTGGTTATCTATACCTCTAAGTATCGATGAGCCTCTCAGAGTATAGGACCATGAAGATGTATCTTGAAACCTCTCCTTTCTCATTGCAAAATAAGATACTTTGCAGTACCTCAGTTCAATTTTCTCTTGGCTTTATTTTCAGCTTTTGGAGGCTTTCTTTAATGTACTTGTCCTGCCAATTCTCTAGCTGTTTAATATTTCAATTTATATCACTATGTCAAAGTGGAATTTATCCTTTCATTATTCAGCACTCGACACATTAGAGCTGTGCTTTATTTCCACAAGAAGGGAAAACAGTGTGCTGAAACTGTCCTTTTGGTGGTAACAGAGATGTACAGGTCTTAATGCATCAGTGAAAAATGATTCTGTATACACTTTAAATTGCGCATTAGAGTTCATGAATTTGTCACTGTGCTCGAACTGTGATATTTCACAGTCCAGTTTGTTTTCGTTTAAAGTAAATAATTTTTTGTTTGTTAATAACACCGTCATATGCTACTGATCACCATCCTGACATTGGATTCCGAGGATAAAATGCTCTGTGCTTTCTCAGCAGAAAGTAGTAAACATTGATGTGTTGTCCCAAGATTGTGCACAAAATGGAAGTTCTTCTGATATCAAACTTTTGCTTCATCATCTCTTGTTGTCTGTGCTTTTCAGAAGTGTGTTCCAAAGTACAACTTCTGGAATATTTCTCTGTTCAAGGGCTACCATCCACCTTCATAGGGATTGTGCACATTCAGTTTTCTTAGGACAGTGATGGATTTTCAGTGTTCAGATCCCTTGTAATAAGTTCTGCTGTTAATAGATTTCATAGTAAGTTAAACATTTTATCTGTATTACAGATTATATTAGGTGGAGCATACTCATTTATTCCCTAAAAATATTTTATATATTTTATATATAAAATATATTTATTTTATATATAGAAATCCTGGTCAAGCTATGAATAGGAGGGCTTTTTTTTAGATTGAATTTCAAGAGTGAAATAGGCCTAGATAAATATTTGTGCAGTTTCTTAAACAAGTATTTTCTCAGTTTCTGTGTAGTTTCTGGCAACCAGCATGATAAATTATAGATGAAGAGAAAATGTATTTTTATCCATTTGGTTAAACAGAAGTTCTACTTGGTTTATTTAAGGCATCCATTGTGGTAATAGACCAACTTACATGATGTTGGCTGTGTTTGTAAAGTCTGTCACATAAATTATGTGTTGTGGGGAGAAAAAGGAAGAGGGCAAAAATGCAGATACTAAAATGCATGTTCTGAGATCCCATGCACAGTCTGACAGGGTTTATAACAACCAGGTCAATTGATTTGTTATTTTCCTAGAAACTTTCTATGATAAAATATAAGCAAACCTTTTATCTTAGTGTTTTTTCCTTTTTTCCCTTTTTTTTTTTTTTAAGAGTTCCTAATATATAAGATGTTATATTTGAACCAGTTTTCTGAGCCAGTTTAATAGTGCTTTTGGATCATAATTGTTCCTGACTATGAAATGTTTTGGCAACATTTTCCAGTCTATAAATAATAGCCATAGAAATCTTTCTATTTAAGAAAAGTTTCATTTTAATGAATTTATCCTGTTTATGTTTCTTTCCTTTTCTTTTTTTCT
>WEIV01003546.1:143845-166535 GCA_013390005.1 Calyptomena viridis
CTGAAAAGACCTTGAGGCTGTGCAAGGGCAGCTCAGCAGTTAAACAAACGTGTCTGTGTTATCAGCACAAATACAAAGCATAGTCCCATACCAGCTACTGTGTAGAAGATTAACTCTACCCCAGTTTAAACCATAACAGATTGGAAGTCCCAAGAACTGCAACATTCCAGATAAACTAACTCTGTTATCAGCATGTGATCCAGGATCTGTAACAAAGTAGATTTCTCTGAACCACCCTTCATTTTTGTTGGCTTTAGTGAAAGTTTTGGGCAAGCTACACCATTTTTTGCTAAAAAATGTTTTTTGCTAAATTGCAGTCTGAAACTGGAATAGGTAAGTCAGGCATGAAGCAGAAACATCTGTTCCATCTTTAAAGGATTGATTTGCATTATGTAATTTGTACATAAAGGAAGAATGTCTATAAAAGGTATTTAAGTGTCCAGAAGCAGTGTAAACAAGGGTCTGCATTTGAAGAATAAAAATTAATATAAGGAATTTCCCGATTAAATATAGGTGTGGTTTTTTTAATAGCACCATATTCATATGATATAGCTAGTGATGGTTTTTTCAGACATTTTAAGAATCGCACAAATCACCACTGGGGATTTGTTTTATTTCACCCTGACAATTGATGGCATCTTTAGCCAATAATTCCTTCAACAAACAAGTAATGGCAGGTTAGTAAGAAGTGCTTCTTTTGGAAAGACATCAAATTTTGCTTCCAAGATTTAGAATGAAAACTATTGCACTCTTGATAAAATGGTAGTTAGTTTCAGAGTTTAACATATATAGCCTCATTTTTTATTTGAATCTGTTTGGCTTCAGTGTACAGACATTGGATTTTATAACTTTATTTTTTAATCAGATAATGATTATTTTACATTTAGAAAGTAAATTAATCTCAATTGTATAGTTACTGGATGCACCTTATCTGCCTTCAGATGACTCAGTATTGCATTAAGAAAGGGAGATAAAGATTGTTATCCACAAATTACAGTTCTATAGTTTGCATGTTGTGACCTTAAAATGTGCAGTCACGTTGTGTGGGTGCTGTTTAGGAACAGCTGTTTGCAACCAATTCAATTTCTTTAAGTGAGATAGATTACAGAAACAGCTGGCTATCACATTATTAAAGATTAAGTCTTAAAGACACTGCAATTAAAATAATTATGTTATTGTTTCTTTCTGGTTGCAGAAATGCTGCTGGGGCTGTGAAGATTAGTCTCGTTCACAAAGACTATATTCAGAAGTCACTTTTTAAATGGTAGAAAAAAAACTTGTGACTCCAGTACAGCTTTTATAATAGAGTCATTACTATAAATACATTTTTTTTCTTCTTTGTTTTCCATTCCGTTGAGGAGGCTTGCCACCATTGGAGTACCTTTAAAAGTCTGTGCTCTGTGCAGGTGTAGAGCCATTGGGAACTACAGTTCAGGAAACTTTGACTCCTCTCTGCTGCCACTAAAATGGATGGAATGCTGTACAGAATTTGGATTATATCATAAAGTTGGCAGTGTTATCTTTACTATCACATTGATTTTAATTGATGTCAGACCTCAGGTACTATAACTAACAGTCATGAGGAAACTTACCTTTAAGCTTGCATAATCGTGCAGCCACTATCATCTTTTGTGCTACTCATGGGGATTGAGTCATCCCCCTAAAATAACCCTGAAAAGATCATGTATCTTACATCCTCAGTATTCTTGGGGACAACTGTGTTTGTTTTTTAACTGAAAGTATTATACATGCACCTCTCAATATGGATAGAGGCTGTTTTCTTTACAGGGCTAGGCAATTTTCATTTCCCTTAGGAGCTTTGTCTTCAGTGCTACCTCTTGTTTTATTTTTGGTACAGCCAGCCCAAGACAGTCTGTAGTGCGTTTTGGAGGGAGAATGTGCAGGAAGAGTGTTTTCACTCTGGTTCCAGATAGTGAATAAATTATTTGATTGTTCCTTGGAGAACAAAGTGGCATGGCCTGCCAGTGAGCTATAAGTTGCCTGCAAGACCTTGGGAGTGAGACCAGATGGGCTGGGAACCTGCCCAAGGCCTGGCTCCTGTGTGCTGGCTGCTCCCCACCAGCCTGCCCGCTGTGCCCTGCACTCCCATCAAAAGCTCCAAGGCCAGCCCCTAAAGCAAGCCAGCCTATTTCTAACAGGCTAACTAGGCCCTTGGGTCTTCTGACAATACTTAGCACTTTCTGGAACAGTAAGAGAGAGATAAATCATTCATAGAGGTGAAAGCTGCTGCTTCTCTAGGCTTTTGGGAGAGACTGGTCCTAAAGCCATCCTCAGTCACAAATGATGCTGAAAAGTGCTACAATGTCACGATTTCCTGTTGTTCTGAATTCTGATGTAGGGATCTTATTAGCTAGTCTGGAGAGGAAAAAAAAGTTACAAGCCGAAAAAAAATAGTCTTGCCTGTAAAAGAGATGGCAAAGGCATTCTGAATAACCATCATGATTTTTCAGATGGAAAATGTCAGCTTTTATCATTGTGGCTGTTTTACCAGGCACATTTCAGCAGAGTTTCAAATTGTCTGTTTAGATTAGAGAGTGTTTGTAGCTCTGAACCGTGGCAGAAATATGTGATCAATATTTAGCTAGTGCAACTGTAATTCCTCATCAGATGAAAGTAAAGTGATAGGTAATTAAAGATATTTTACTACCTGGAACTAACTGTTTTCCCTTGCCGTGCTAAAAAAAAAGTCCTCTACCAAGGCATTTCTCAAAGAGCTCCCTCATATGACCTCTGGTTGCACCTGGGTTATCAAGCTGCTTCTGTTAAGTTGGTGACGTTGGTGTTGTTGTGTACAGTGATGAATATGCAGAGAGCAGTGAGAAAACAGTACCTTCCCCTGAACCGAGCCATGAGCACTGATGGTGGACAGAAAATGTGTGTCCACAGAGTCTGGCTAATCCTGTCTGGCTGCAGGTATTTCCTCCCAACAGCAAACAAGCTTTTTAAAATTGTGTACGCAAAATAGATAAAGCAACAGCTTACATAGCTGTGATGCCAAGGCAAATGAGAGAACAGCCTAAATTTCAGAAAGTGCAGTCAGAAAGATTAGAGGCAGTAATTAATAATGGAGTCAAAGCACATGAGATATAAGTGCATGTTCCACAAGTCATAAGAAAATGACATGAGTATGCAGTGTTAGAGCCATTCTTAAAATTCTGCTGCTATTTCTGAAGATAGGGAACAGTTTTGCGCCAACTAGGATCAAATGAAGTAGATGCCTAAGACAGTATGGTGAAAACTGTGGATATGTTCTGTAATTATCCAAGGATAGTCATATTTTAAAATTATTGAAGTAAACTGTGGAAAATATTTGAAGTGCTCCCGTGCAAGAAGCCACATAACATATCGCAGTCATCACCAAAGCACACCTGAATGACTGTAGGAGGACTATGAATGATACATTTTGTGTCCTTCTTGGATCATTATTTCCTTTATATATATTCAGTCCTCTGGGTTTTTGTGGGACTTGGAGCCTGAATATCAAATGTGGAGTGAGCAGTAAAAAGTCTGAGAGGCAAAAGGGTACGGGTGCATCATTTGCCATGAGATGTTCAAAGACTTATTGTTAGCACCAACATAGATAAACTGTAGTACATCTCTTCTGTACAGTGGCTTCATAGGGGGAAACCTTAGCATTAATGCAGCTCTTAAGTGATATATCTGCGTGCTACAACACAGAAAAAGTTAGCCTGGGAATGCCATTGCCCTACTGTGATTGAGGACTCTGTCAGTTTGTTGTGTGTCTTTTCTATTGTACTATGTGGTACTTCATGCTATGTGGTAGCATGAAGAAGCATTCTGTAGGCTGAAAGAAAACTAGTACTATCAGGATCCTCAAAGGAACTTCGGTATCTATCTAAGAAATTGGATAGATGTTCTTTGCTTCACTATTGCTCCATTTATTGCACTGAGATTTCTTCTCGCTGATTTTTTTACGCTAATAAACATATGATATTTACAGATATTTACAGAAGTAGCTTTAGGTATAGAGAGATAAGTGACAATATTTGTATCAAGACTGACGTTAAATATAAGGGGGCTTTATTTTGTCTCTCTACCAGTCACCTTCTTCTCCAGTGCACCTAGTAGATTTACAGTCATATCTCATCCACTATTTACATATCTCACCCACTCGTGCACCTCTGTAATCCTGCTTCAAATCCTGACCTGCTGTGGCCTCATTCCCTCTCTGGGCAGGTACTCAGCTCCTGTTGAGGTGTTGTGTATGCTGAACAGTCCACTGACCCTGACAGTGACCTCAGTGGTGATGGTTTGTCTCTGCGAGCAGCATGTTCTGTCTGATTTTCTGTTTCTGAATAAACCAAATCTCAGATACAAACATAAACATCTTTTTAGGCCAAAATATCTTACAACAAAAATTATAATTTTGTCTTATGTGTAGATAGATATCTTTTGAAAAGAGATTATTTCACTGCTGTTAAACAAAGCCTATTTCTGCAGTGAACATAGATGCAAGAGTCTGAAGATAAGCCCTTTTTGATTATTTGGAAGACTCATGGAAGACTCAGTTTAAAAATGGGAATCATATCATCCCCTCAAAAGAAAAAAAAAACATGAATGAAAACATGAGGGAGCAGAACTGCTCCTAACTTAGAAATATGAATAGTCCTCTCTTGTTGGTTTCACCTGGTTATAAACTTCAAGTTTATGAACTCTCTCCTTTGTGTCGGTTACTTTCCTTTTAGACAGAAGTCTTTCCTCCAGCAGGCAAAACATGAATTCGCTTTTTCTGCAAATACTGAAAAGATAGGAAGTAGTTTATACTCATGTGAGCCATTTTGCTCTTTGTCCATGATTACATGGTGTTCTTGCAAACCTTAAACATTATTCTAGAGTATGCTTATGTTAAAGGACAGATTGCTCAGAACTCTTCCTTCTTTCTATCAGAACCTCTTGCCTTTGGCAAACCTCATTGAAAAAGGCTGTGAATGCCTTTTGTCGAGGGGTTCTCACTTCTTTCAAATGAACATGTTAAACAAGACATGATGCGATTCATTTTTGGCAGAACTCTCATTAGATGTTCCTGTGGTTGAAAGGATTTTCCTACTTTAATACATTGGAGGTTTTGCAGGTTTTTCTCACCTTAGATGGAATGTCAGATATAATTTTTTTTTTAACCAAGTGGTGAAAACAGACAGATTAGATTAAAAAGTGTTTAATTTTCTTTTCAATCTTTAGTTTTTAACAGTTGTATAAACTGCAAAAGGTAAATCCAACTGTTTTCATATTAAAGTATATGTTTTTTTTTTAATTTAACTGTTTAAACAGAAGATTTTTACAAAACTGTTCCACTTCCCTGGAAGTCTACAGGCTGATTGTAACAGAACAGAGGATTCTCAAGAAGATTTTTAGTTTAGACTGACTTAAGTTAGGGTACTTTATGCTGAAAATTGCAGGTGACAGGATACTAAGCGAGGCATAAGGAGTTCTAGACCACTGGATTTGGGATTACGTATGGCAGTTATTTCAGAAGAGCCCTCAAGATGTGTCTCTGGAACCATAGCACAAGGCCTGTAATTATTTATTCCTTGTTTAGGAATAATGCCTAGGATACAGGGCAAGGAATAAAGGATAGTTGACCTCTCAGGTGTAGTACAGCTGGAGAACTTGTTTCAATTACATGCTGTAGGTCTACTTTTTATAAATTAACAGAGATTAGAGTCAAGTAAAAATAAATAAAGAAAACCCAGAAGACTTTAAAAAATTACCTCACTCAGCAGTCTCTGAACCACTACAGGTGATTTAACAATATGAACACAAAAGTAATTCCTATTAAAATGTTTCTACTGTAGCATTTAGTATCCATAGTAATGATCAGAGTATAAATTCCCTCATCATCATAATATACTGTACTGGCAGCTCCTTGATGGTGGATGTTGACAGCTGCTGTTCAAATACACAGAAGATAAGCAGGGAGCTGGTGAATTCAGCTGTTCTATAGCTAATAACTTTGCCAAGTCATCAAGCTTTGGGCTATGACTCATGAGATATGGCAGTGATTTCAGAGAAGTCTTTTCTGTCTCCTCAAGACATGACTCTGGAACCATAGCACAAACCATGTAAATACAGAAGTAGCATATGTCCAAGAGGAAGGCAGTGGGTTGCCATAGTGAATGTAAATGTTGAACTGGTGTTTATCCACAATTAAGCTGCTTTAATGTTTTTACTCACTATGGAAGTTCTAAATGTCTTTCCATAAGGATTGCAACTTGGTTGTTATTTGTCTTCTTTTTAAATCAGATTTTGAAGACTGACTATTCTGTGTTTTTGACCATTCTTGTGTATCAGGATGAATTATTGGTATAGCTATTTTCACTGACTGAGCTATGTGATTTCCAACGCACTTAATCATGCAGATCGTTAGCCCTGATAGAAGAGAACATGGAACAGCTGTCAGCACATAGCTGAATCTGTGCTCCCTGGTTCCTGGGAATACCAGAAGAACAAAACTGCTGAGTTTATGCCTCTTATTTGTGGTCCATATGAAATTAAAAGTGGCACCACTTATTGTGCTAGTAAGAGGGAGCCGGGATGACAAAGAAGTTGTCATAGAAACTCCAAGGGATGAAAATTTTAACTGTGTTTTTCACACTCAGATTTAAATTTCTGGATAGGCTTCTTGGTTTGATTTAATCTTTGGAACAACATCTCTTTCTACACTTTAGTGTACAAGTGAATTATAGCTGTAGGTTTTCTTATATCTCCTGTAAGCATGTTTCACCTTTGAATTGTGAGTAGTCTGATGTTTACTGCTGTCAAGGTTCTCTGAAAGCTTCACAAACAAAAGAAAAATACCTTGACTAATGACTGATGCCTGCACATCCTGCTTTTTTACCTTTTCATTGTCCTTGTGTCTCAATGACTGTTGAGGTATTTTACATAAGAATGTTTCTGAAAACTCTTGCAATATTCTGTAATAAAACTATTGTAATTGTCTAATACTTTAAATATTGGACCAGGATAAAATTAATATATCCCATTTTTTCCCCAGTTTTTTAGATCTATTGTGTCTATTGCTTTTCAAAGGTGAAGGGTTGGAGTTTAGGGAAAAGACAAGAGAAGCAGAAACAGCACTTCTGTTCTGAAATACTTGGTATAGCTCAGCTTCAGTTCTCACAGCTTCATATCCATCTACATGGATAAGCATTCAAATTGAACACAAATACAAATCCTGTCTCTAATATCCTTCATTGAGTCTCTCACCTGTTTTCAGTGGTTCTTTGGGAAGGGCTGTATTTTTTTGTTCTTGGTTTTGATTTGATTTAAAAAAAAATATTTAACTTTCTTTGTTCTTTTTTTCAAGAGCAAATCTGAATAATTTCATCTAGAGGCACTTGTCTGACAAGGCATTCATGTCCCACTTTTTGCCGGGCTATTTTAAAATTGTACCCCCAAAGAATCCAAGTATTTACTAAACTCAGACTTGTTTTGTTCTGATGTGGTTCTGAAGGCTTTCCAGCTTTGAGGAATTTGCCAGGTTAAATAAAGGAAACATGCTTTTCAGGCGTTATGTTGCACTACTTCTGAACACACTGTATGGATGTTTTTGTTTGTCAGCTCTGTATCTGCTTTTGAAATCTCTCTTTATGTTGGTTCTAAGCAGCTACAGTAAAAGGCTGGGCTGAGATAAACCACATTAAGATGAGATGTTGGCAAGATGGAATATTGGAAGCAAGAATAAAGGAAGATCTTAGTGTGTCTTGGGACAATGTTTACCTTTTAAAATGTTACTTCTCTTTTGTCACTTAAAACTTGCTGAATATGCTGGTTACAAAAACTTCCTTAAATTTCCAAGCCTGGTGAAAGTGCTAGCTTAAAGAATTTGACTATGAAAATGAGTGACCATCTGCAGGTGGACAAAGAGATTTTGTGATGCAGATATTCTTCTTTCGGTTCCTTTCACATTTGTCATTGCTATATTTCAAGGCAAATATACAGATGATAAAGAAATTTTGCTGTTTAGTAAACATCACTGGGCTATCTTCATTCTTTTAGGGAAATCTCTGCTTTCAGCAGAAGGATGTTTAACACTGTGAATGCAAGTGGGAGTCCAACATTACTAATGGGAATCTCTTGTGAATTACCCGTATTTATGTAGATAACATAAACATGAACTAAATCACATATCCTTAAAACTGTAGCTTGACATAGATTCTTAGATGAACGTGCAAATAACTGCTTGAAATATGTGGAAAAGAAAGACTATGGTGGAAGTAGAAGTGGTAGAATGGATAAACTTGCCTCAGCACTTTACGTTCTTTGGGCTCTTAATAAATACAGTTGCAAAACAGAAATCATTCCAATTTAGTCTCAAATAAATTTTGAAATCTTCTGTATTAATCCAAAGCAAGAAAATATTCTGCATTAGCCAACCTCAGCTGAAGACCTGTCTATAGCAAGCTGCCTCACAAGTCTTTTGTTTTCTCTTGATCCCATTAGAGCTGAAAATAGAATGAAGAACAGCTGTTATTTTGTATTTAAGTTTTTAATTTGAATTTTTTTTCTCCTCTGTGTAATGATTATTTTGTTGACAATTTGCAGTTAGGTGAGTCCACTGCCTTTTTCTTTAAAAGGAATGCATCTGCAAAATCTATGATTTATTCATAGATTTTATCGTTATTTTTTAACCAAAATGTTTTCTCTGTCTCCCTAGTTCCCAGTTCCTTTAGAAACAAAGAGACTGAAGTCTGTTTGACTACAGATTCTTTCAAAGTTTCAAACCTGCTTTTCTTTGGAAACTCTAGCAGTATGGGTAAGACTGGTATTAAAGTCAACAAAAGTATCACATTTGCATTTCTCTTACACTTTATGCATTCTTTCTTGGAATAGCTTTCCCATGATGATACATTCAGTTTTGGTAGCAAATTGAGGGTTTGTGGAAGTTTTTTTCTAGTCCATCATAAAACACAGCTCTGCTCTGTTCTTTTCAGTGGAAAGGTAGAATGGGTCAAAAGTCAGTCTGTAGAATATTTCAGTTCTGTCAAAAGGTTGAAAATTTAAAATACCATTTCAATTGGTTTTGAGCAATTCTTTTATGTCATGAATTTCTGACATGCCCAGAATTCTTGTTGATTTTTTTCATTGCAATTAGGAACTCTGGAAAAATAAATGAGTCAGATGAATGTGCCTGTCATGATGAGTCAAGATTACTGTCTGGAATACAGGCTCAGGAGAGCAGGAGGATAGTGGTGATTTCAAAATGGCTATTAATGTGTTAGTCAGTGAGTAAAACGCACAACTCATTTCACCTAAAGCAAGAAAACCCTGTCAAATAGTAACATATTTTTGTTTTTATGCCACTTGGGCAGAATTTACTTGAACATATTAGTACCATTGTGCTCTTTATGCCTCCCATATTCTTTTATGATATTTCATTCTTTGCAGACAACTGAAAATTGAGATGAAAAACATTACGTGTTGTTACAAACGATTGATTTCCTCTGTCCTGACAACCCAGAAGTGATCATTTGTCAATTTCTATGACTCAAAATGCAGAAGTAGCTGAATTTGCATGTTACATTTAAATATAGCTGCCATTTTGTGTGGTGCTTGGGCCCCTTTAGGTAACACCTTTCCTTGTACTGAGTGCAAGATTCCAGTAAATGCTGTATTTGCAAGGTTATCCTGATAAAAAATGAATAAATTAATATATACATGTAAACATATGAGTGGATATAATTTTAAATGAGCTTCATTTACCTACATTAAAGGTCCCATGTAACATGCGTATCAGTGTATTCTTTAATAAGGTAATAAGAATGCAGATGAATTTTTGTTATTTTTTTCTCAATCCTATGAAAGACACAATTTTAAAATTTCAGATTGCATGAATAGATAGCTCATTTCCTGTATTCATAAAAGGTCTGCAATTAATTCTTGCACATGGAATTTCACTTTGCACTAGTTAATTTTTCACTGAAGACTGAGGAATGTTAATGTAATGAATATTTTGCAGTTTCTAAAGGTGATATCAAGAAAGCAAATTCTCTTTTTTTTAGAAACATAATTTATAGAGACACATATATTTTTCTGTATTGGTAAACTCAATATGGAAGTGTTGAGTATGAAAGTATTTTCTAACAGCTTCTACTTGCTTGAATGGAAGTGTGGAATCTCCATACTTAGAGATATTGCAAACTTGACTCAAGAAGGCTCTGAGCAAATTAATTTATGCTGAAGTTGGATCTGGCATCATAGTTATCCAGCTTTCTGTAAGGGTTTACTAAACCTCCAGAATCTCCATTCTAATCTATATTTTTCTATGATTCTGTTAAAAGAAATTAAGTAGAAAAAGAAGCAAAAGACTTATACAAAGCCTGAAAGGTTGCCCTGTGTTTACATATAAGAGATTTTAGCTTCCATACCCTTTCTTGACAAATAAACAAATCCTTGGGTGTAAAATGTATTGCAGAGGGAAATGAATATTACATATCTAAGTCAGTTATTTTGTGACAGTTTTCTAAGAAAATAAGTCTTACCCTTGACACTGGGTGAGCATAATCTCTTTGCAGCAAATACAACTCTTGAAATTAAACTCCTCTTTATTTCCATCTATGCAGCCACCCAAGATACTATGTAGGAACCTCCTATTTCTGTGATAATATACTAGAAATAAAACTCCAAAATAATGTAATTTGTCTAGATAATATAAGAAGGCTCTGAAAAACCATTGTAAATTTTATCTCAATAAAATATTCTTTGTGGTGAATTGGTTACCAAGCATGCTATGTAGAATAGAGTAGAATAGAATAGAATGCATTGACAATATTTTCTGATGTTTTTGTGGTTAGAAAAAGACATGTGATATAGTCTCAACATTTAACTGAGACTGTATGAGACATTTTTGGAGCTCAGCAGTGCAACAGCTTCAAAAGATATGGCCCCAGGTGTCTGTGGACAGGTGGTGGGAGACATACACAGGATTTTATTCTTTAAAATCTGTAGGGAAGCAGGAAAGTGCCTTGATAGGAACAGCTTAACAAAAAGAGGAGGGTGACAAAGCCAAAACTCCTTTGTTGAAACAAGTGGTGGGAAGCACACTATGTGAGAAAATGTCATCTGAGTGCTTATTGGAGCTGCCAGCCTGTGTATATTTCGAATCTGGGTCCTGGAGAATTAAACAGGTCTAAGTTTCTCTTCTGCATAATTTGAAGTAGACAAATGAGTTTCTGATGTGAGAAAGTGCCCCCAAGAGATGGGAGACACGGAGGCAGGAATCCTGCAGAGGGTGATCTTCAGATGGCCCTGCCGGAAGATGCTGTGATGACAAAAGAAGACAACCAATATATTGGAGGTACTCTGTTGCAGTGGAAAACCAAGTTATTAGATGCAGAAACTCATTTTTCTGCAGCTTGACTTGGAGACATGAACTTATATATACTGTCACAAATTCCAAGCTCACTTGAACTGTCAGCAAAGGTCAAAATGCGTACAGCTGCGATGCTGTTAGTAGTGCTTCTGCAAAACTGATTCCAGCTGTTAGGAGGAGGTAGACCAAAGAGGTAGGTGTGTTCTTGTATGTTCTTATATGGTGTATCTCTTAGTGCCATAAGAAATCTGAAGTAGCTTGGATCTTGCACACCAGTACTATCCAGACAGTATTAGAGAGAAAGAAATGAAATTGGAGTTAAAAGGACAAAATAATGGTATAGACGAGTCCCAATTAAATAGACCATGTAGGAAGATACACATCTCAAACCAAGTCTAGAGTGCTGACATATGACATTTCGTCAGCGGAAATCATGAAGAGAAATCTCAGACCATTTAATATTTCATATTGTGAAAGAAATTGCATCCTGCGTTTAGGCTAAATGAATAGTTGGTATGAGGTTTGGTCAGATTAAGTGCCCTCATTTAAGGCTATGATATAAGGTAGATGTCTATGCACATTGTATCTGCGGTATTATTCTTAAAAAAGATCTGTGTTAATGAAAACTTGCAAGCTTCTGATTCAGCATTTCACTTTCCCCTTAGAAATTCAGTTGTATTAATGTATTGATGATAGAAAAGAATAATTGGTGGAAATACCTGTGAACACTGACAAATAAAGAACGAGAGAGACCATTTGTTACAGTATATATACTTCTAGATGAAGAAATATGTGCTCAAGTTCTTACTTCTACAAGGTGAATCCCTAAGTTAAAGAAAAACAAGGATGCAATACAGACACAATGCATATATATATGATGGAATTGCCAAAACTATATTCAGGTGATGTTGTCTTTAGTATAAAACTCCATCAATTCAGTAAATGTATAGAGGGTTGTACCTAGTTCATTGAGCAGGAGGCAAAATTACAGAGAAAAAGTCATTGTGAAACTGGGTCAATGGAGCCTTTTGAAGGTTAAAAATTAACAACAGAGCTGAATTAAAAAGAGCCTTCAGATTCTGATATTTACATCCTAATTTCAACTTCATTTCCTCATTTCTGACTACCTGACAACTAAGAATTAAGAGATGAAAAGTTATCTTGGAGAGCAAGATTTCTGAAATAACTTAGAGGTCCATGGAAACTAGGGAGGGCATGATTTAAAAAAACCCAAACAGGTATCCTGTGACAACTGACATTTTAATGGTGTTTTTTACTAACTTCAGAAGCTGTTAATCATAGTGGACTAAATCACAGAGTCAGAATCCCGTAGGTTGGAAAAGACATTTAAGATCTTTGAGTCCTGTAAACCTAACACTGCCAAGTCCACCACTAAACCGAGTTGTAGATGCCACATCTAGCTGTCTCTTAAGCGCTACCAAGGATGATGACTCAACCACTTCCCTGGGCAGCCTGTTGCAATTCTTGACAACACTTTAGGTGAAGAAATTTTTCCTAATATCCAGTCTAAACCTCCCCTGGCGCAACTAAAACCTCCCCTGTTAAAAAAGAATGCTGTAGTGGGAGAAGTAAGTTGAAGGTATTTAAGTGGTGGAGGTAATTAGAAGAGAAGTTGCAGAAACAGCAAAGCCAGTGAGTTGCCTACTGCTTTCTATGCAGTCACTTTTGGTGCCAGAGCACAGTTGCATGTTTTTCCAGCACACAGGTCTCATTTTCCTAATTCTTCTATTCACAGATATTTTGGAAACCGAATACAGGCACATAAAAGCCAGGCAAGAGAAAAGACTCACAGAATAAAAGGGGGTGTTTCTTTAAAGAAGACCCAAGAGGCTGTTCCTGCCATCAGTCAGAGTGCTCGATGGGGGCCCCAGCTGAAGGTGTCTGTATGGAGCAAGTCAGGGTCAGGCAGCTCTGCCTGCTCCCAGCTGGCCCCACTGGCTGTTCTTTTTTGGGTCAGCTCTGAGGGACAGGCACTGAGCTTTTGGGGAAATAACTATATAAAGTACAGCTCTGAGGGTGCCTGCTCAGGTCTGTGTGTAGGTGGGTCAGGAGCTGCTTATTGGGTTTGCTATTTAGCAATTGGGTAAAATCTCTATTTAAAAATAGATAACTTAAGAGAAGCAGGATTTCAACATGCTAGTTTTGGCACAAGAAAAATATTATTTCAAATTTAGGAGGAAAAAAATGTGGAAGATTGCAGTTCTGAAATAGTATTTTAATGAGGGAAGGGACAAAAGCTAGAACTTTTGAGGTGGTGTTTGAGGTAATAAGAAGCTGGAATTGAGCTTACAGTGGCTCCCTTCCAGCCCTGTGACCTTTGAAACTGATGTGTGATGACACACTGTGCTCAAGGAATACTGGGGCGACCAATCTGATAAAGTAAGTCATTAGTAATTCACTGCCTCTGTGGTGGCTGGGGAGAGTTTGTTCCAGAGGAGAGCCCAGCTGTAGGAGTGCATCAGTTCTCCTGCCCATTTGTGGACCTAGAGGCATCCAAAAGTGGTGTGGGAAAGGACAGGTAGTTTTTACTTAGGAATTTTTCTTGCATAACTCTGATCTCAGAAGTGAGAGGCTTTTAAAAGTTGTAAACAATCATATTCTGTTTGCCTAAGTGCTAATTATTTTATCTGTTTGGTGTCTCTGCAAGCTAGCTGCCAGGCAAGGCACTCTATGGGTTGCTAGTTTATAGAGAGGTAGATGTCAGAGCCATTGGAACTGCTATCTGAAGAGTTTGTGGAAGCAGTGCTAAAGTTGAGTACATTTGAAATAAAGATCTTTTTCTAGGATATTTTTCTGCCTTAGAGGAGAAGATTGTTGAGCATGCTTGGTTTGTTTTCTATCAACAAACTATGCTTTAGCTTCTGATATTTTTCTGTGCCTATTGTCCTGGACAACAATACCTATTTTTCACTTTAATGAGCACTAAAACTCCTGCCAGTTTTGTTTAAAAGAAAGAAATGCTGAAAATACATTTAATGTAAAAAGTGCAGATTCCATATGAGTCATTTTACATTTACAAACTTTTTTCTTTGAATATGGATAGGTAATTTTTTTATGCATTTAGCTCTTCGTTATTTTAATATAAATTTCTACTTCATTTTTCAAAGTTCTCTTTTTGTTTTTCCCCATGCTGGATGGAAGATGTGTACAGTAACTTTGTAAACTTCTTATTTGGACTTTCTTTACAGTTCTACTATACTTGCAGATACACATAGTCATAAACGCATATTGCACATTATAGTTTTCAAGAGAAATAAAGTGAATTTTGAGGATGTTATGATGTTTCTTGTAGACAAAGTCAGTAGCTCTCCACAACATGTTTCCATTATGCTGTTATGGTAATTATCATCAGACTACCAAGGGAAAAGAATCTTGCAGAACCATGTTATGTGGCAACTAATGAGTGAGAAACTTCAGGGTATTGAGTTGCTTTTACAATTACAGGTAATTACACTGAATGAATTAATTACAATTAATTAGCTAAATAATTGGGATTCATGAACATGACAGTAATATGGATATTTGTAAAACAAGCACACAAAGCACTCCTCTCTCCAAATCCATTTTACATTATGGAAATGATTTAGTTGGTATTATTAAGATTATATCCAGGCTCAATTTCTAACTTTAATCTCCAGTGTCCTCAAAGTATTTTATCCTCAGAGGCTTTTTGATACACTGTGATCTCCCTCACGATAAGATTAGAGAAAAGCCGTCATGCTCATTTTGTGTCTATATAAGGCCACAGATGCTCATAGTTAGCTGGATGTTTCCTTGTTTCTAGGAACTCTTTGATGAAGTTAGATCATAAACTGAACAGAGCTCGATTATAAAGGAGTTGAATGTGTTGTATCCTACTGAATTCACCAGAAGATTTTATAGGAGGGGATTCATCCCTTAATTCACTAAGATTTTATGATATCTTTCAGAATATAAGGAAGTTAAAATAGCAGAGCAGAGAGAGAGCTCTGCTGGGTGGACTGATTTGGTCAGTAAGAGGTGAGAGGTCTCAAAAAAACTTTTGTATGTTCCATACGTGATTTCTAACTAGGTTGTTATCTTAACAACAATTGAAAAGTAGCCAATGTTTTTTAAATGTGCCTCTTTAGACTATACTATTTAGAATTTACATTTTCCATAGCTACGTGTGAGGAACTTTGATGTTATTGCAGTGTAGTACAGAATTCTATAATGGTTTTACAATTATAAACCTGATTCTTACCAGACTAATTCTGCAGTTTCTAATTATAATATCAATAGTATTTAATGCCTGCTGCTACTGCTAAGTGGTTATGCCAAACTAATAACTAAATACTAAATGAGAGTTTCAACATACTCAATTTACCTATTGATCCTACTAAAATAATATAAAAAACGACTATAAAAAATATAGTGTTGGCTAAGTAACTTTCTGGAGAAATTACTATCTTGTTTTTCTAATGAATATCTGATGATCTTTTACTAGTAGATTACTGGATTATTAATGAGAAACATTTTTTCCTCTTGATTTTGTTTGTCATTGTATCATAGAATGGTTTGGTTTGGAAGAGACCTTTAAACACCATCTAGTCCAACTGCTCTCTGCCATGGACGAGGACACTTTCCACTAGATCAGGTTGCTCAACACCCCATCTCAATTGGCTTTGGACACTCACAGGAAAGGGGCATCCACAACTTCTCCAGCAACCTGTTCCAGTGTCTTATCAGCCCTGTCATAACAAATTGCTTCCTTATGTCCTATCTAAACCTACCACTCTTCATCCACCTTTATGACTAGTCTACCCCTACCACCCTTCATTGTATGTGTTACTTATGTCAGTCAGCTGGAGGTTGAGTGCAGCCTTTCCTTCCTCTTGCACAGCCCTTCTTGTGAGACCTGCTCCTTGCTCTACCCCTCACCACTGACCAGTTGCGCTGGGGGCAGAAACTCCCTTAGGCTTCCCCATGGTCCTTGCAAGCCTCACATTCCTCACTGCATGTGGCAGCTGCTGCTGCTGGCATTGGCTTCCTGCTGCCACTCAAACCAGTGCTTTTCTCTCAAAAGTCTGTTGAACAGTTGGAAGTTTATAATAGGATCCAGCTAAAAGAATGTAAGTTCTAAAGTCAGCAATAATATGACATTAATAGCAATTCATTCCCAAAGGTATTCCTTCCCCTTTTCCAACTACTGAAGCCTAGTGTTTTACAAAGAAAGAGAACTTTTGGAAAATATATTTATTTTCAGATTTATCAACCAAATCTTAATCATAACTGTATGTTATTCTCATTTGTTTAGAAGAAGAAAAATAAATAATTAAGAATCCTTGAGGGAAAGAACAACTGACTGAAAATGACTATCTTTTTTAATGAAGGGCACCAGGTATTTTGTGCTTTTGCATTTGCTGGTGCTCATCCTTATAAATAATGAGTAATTTCTAGAGAGAAATAATTGTGTTTAGGATATTTTATTATGATGATTTTCAGAGAATTTATTTTTTTCTTTTATTGTAAAAATACAATAAGAAGGATGTTAAGAAGCAACCAATTTCTCATGAGTCATCTGAAACTTTAATATTGGCATATGTCGACTGAGGGTCTTTAATCTTTGTGTACATCAGAGTACATTTTTTCCTTCCATTGAAACAAGCTCACTAGGGTGAGATGAAACATGTTAAACCCTGCCAGGTGAAGATTATGCATCTCTACTATGCATGCAGTACCCAAAAAACCTGAAATTTCTGTGTTTACATCTATACTGAATATTCTATGATATGCCACAAGAAACTCATTTCAATACTCAATTATTTTATGTTGCCTCCAGGAGCTTGGATTGTGGTCCTCTGTGCTCATAAATTTCTGAGACTTTCATGGTTCCTTCAGCCCAGTGGAGCTTAGTTGAGCTCTATGAAATGCTTTATGAAATACTGTTTTTGTTGTTTGAAAGCCAAACTTCTGTTGTGTATTAAAAAAATAATAAGCAGGGTAGTAAAAGAAACAGAATATGAAAATAAGGCTGTATCTTTAGCTATTGCTACTATTATTTGGATAAAAATATTTTTTAGCATTTATATTTAATGCTCTGAAAAAAAAGAAAAACAAAACTTGGAACTTAAATATAAATACATGTCTCAAAACTGAAGTCATAGCATCAGTTTAGCACAGTTTAATACAATTTAGGTTTTCAATTATGGACTTCTCTTAGGTATTGCTTGCTTAGATTTGCTCTTCCAGAGAAAATTGCTGCAAGTTCATCCAGCTGTTATTCTATAAATGGATAAACAAAGTCCTTTCCATTTGTTGAGCAAATGTAAAATTTACAGAGGTCTGGGCTCATTTCACAGTGTATGTAAATCTCCAAAGAACTATTCTAGAAGACTTCTACTACCTAAGAAATATTTTTTATTAATATGAACAGAAACATTTTTTGTTCATATAGCAATACTATGGCAATCCTATTTATAGTATGCTTTAAGTTATAGTTCATAGGTGTTGTCTTATTGCAAAAAGATAAAAAGCGTTTTTCTGAAAATAACAAGGAAAATTTGTGTAGCGGTAACAAATGGAAAGCAGATCTCTAGAATGAAACTCCTTGAGCCAAGTGGTAACCCTTTCTCTCTGCACAAGAATGAAGGATAGCAGAAGGGATTTAGTGCCTGTAAGAGAAGCAGATTAATTGGTGTATTAAAGAAATTGCTGGTTCCAGAAAATGAGACATGGCATTTCTCTCTGCAAAGGTTATCTTGGGTGTTTTTTCCGCTTTTTTAGGCTCTCATTTACCTTCTGGCATCCAGTAATATCTACTGGAGACTTTATCCCAAGATCTCAGTAGTACTTGTCTCATGTTATAAAGATTAACCAACTCAAATCCCTGAATATACTGGGCTTGTTAATTTTTTAAAGCCATGTAAAATTGCTAAATTTTGTTTCAAGTATTTGTTCAAATAATTTTGTCAAAATATAGGAAGACATGAATTCTTTTTTTCCTTCAAAACCCATTTTCTTATATTGTAATTCTAAACTGATGTTATATGAATAAAATTTCTTAAAAGGACAGTTACACTGCTCCAGTCTTCTAGATGATAATACTATAAAAGCTACTGCTTTTGAAGTTTTCCCCAAGTAAAATCTCACCTCTTCCTAAGACACTGTTTGTTTTGAGAGAGATATAATTTCATATCCAGCATGCTAAACGTGAAATTCCTTGTCCTTTTTAACTGCCAAATTTGTCTTCTATACTTCCATACTAGAGAAGTTTCTAACCTTAAGGCAAGATAGGGACAGATACCTTTGAATGAGTAAGTAGGAATGGGGACTTAAATGTTCCTGTATGATCCTGCCAAGTGTATGACCTTGTGCAGTTAGATAAGACTGGGGGCTGTGAAGAAACACTAGTTTGTGGTGTTAAGCTGATGCTGTAGCTTCAGAATATCTTCCTAGGTGAAGTGCCCAGAAGAGAGAGAGCTGCTGAGTGCCAGAGAGGCTTGTAAAGGTGGCCCTATGCTCACCTTGGTGCAGGCTCCTGGCTCCTGACTGAAATAGGCACCACAGCACATGGGGTTTTATTTAGCAGGGCATGTGTAAAAGCTTCACAATTAAAGAACTTCTCACATGTCAGGTAATGCCGACACACAAGATATTGCTTCTGTGAGTGAAGGGGCTCTTGATATTGTGAAGCTCAGGCTCAGCAGGAGCCACTCTGTTCAAGGCTCTAGCAGGGAGTGAGGCATTTTGCTTATTCAATGATAGGTGTGTTTTTCCTGTGTAAGAGGCAGCAGTTAGGAGATCCTAATGAGCTGGGAGCTCAGCAAGAGATTGTGTGAATCAAGAACTCTTATTTGTCTCAGTGGCAGATGTTGCTTCTGTTGCAGCAGCAGACATGATTACTATCTGGATGGCCTTAAGATGTGACAAGTGTTATCTGGCTGGAAATTTGTCATGCTTGACCCCAAGCAAAGACAGACTAAATCTTGTCAACATAGGGATAGCCTACAGATATGTTGGCTGCTTACCATCCAAAATCATTGAGAATTTTTTATTGAAAATAGAGAAGAATGAGAAGCAGTTCGCTCGTTTTGAATCTGAAATGCTCGGTCAGGCTTAGTTGCCTTTAGTTCTAATAAACCTGTGGAAGAAGTGGGAGGTTTGGGAATATACTTGTGTGTTTATTTATGAGAAAGAGATTTTTATTAGTTAGTTTTGCAAAATGAAAGAAGTTACAATTTCATGAAAATTCACCTGGCTGTTTAGTCAAGGTTTGCATTCTTCATGACTTTTCCTTCTCATTTCCATTTTTATTTTTTGAGAACTTTATTTTTCAACATATTATTTTTTAGTGAGAAAAAGACCCTGTAACCTAACTTTAACTGCAGTTAGTTTAATAAGGGAAACTCCATATCTACCAAGTGGTGTTGAAAATTTTGGCCTCACATTTGAAGAAGTTGGTTGAGATATGGTGCACCTGTTGTTTCTGGTTATGTATGCAGGCCTGAAATAAAGTAATGGAAGAGGTAAATTCATCAAAGCAAATATGGGATTCCTGTGATTCCTTCTAACTTTCACTGGTAACTTTAGTCTAGGAGTTAGGGAGTGAAATGCCATTTTGTAAATTACTCTTACACCTGACAAGCTTTTATAGAAAATGGGATGTTCAGTTTTTGTCAGTTGTTCCTGTGGTCCTGAACCCCTACTAGTCACATGGAAGACACAAAATGAAGTAAGCTTTGTTCCTTTTAACCAACAAGAATGAAAAAACCCCAATAAAACTAAGAACAAAAACCAAAACCAGACAAACAAAACAAACAAAAAAAAAGGGCAGAAGCATAGTGAAGGGAGACATGTTAATCAAAAATGATGTGGAGTCTGCACAATGATAGAAGGAATGATGCACTTGAAATCTGGCAAAATGATAGTGCTCCTTCATTTCTCCGCTTTAGTCTGTAATAGCCAAACAGAGATAAAGAGCCCATGTTCCTGGGAAAAGAGTAGATGCTGTGTTTTCAAGGCAGACTGCTCCACTCCATCAAGTGATGTCACAGTATTATATTTTATGTTTTACCCCAAAATCTTATAGAGTTTCCAAAAGATCTAATGAAGAGAATTGGTTCCATGATAAGAGTCAGTTAGAGCTGATGTTGGTCCCTGGGCTTACAATTTTGTTCTCCCATTATTTTTAAAGACAATTTTAGCATAAATCTTCACTGGCAATGTCAGAACTTTTATTTGGCTGCTTCAGTTTGTGTGCCCTCTAGATAGAATTTTTCTTCTGAACCTGTTTTGTCTTTGTACAACATACATTATTTGCACAGGACATCTACTGATCTGAGAGAGAAAAGTGACAGTCTTTTGTAATTAGAATAACAAATCACAACATAGTTTCTGAAGTATTTATATGTGGCTATCATGAAACAGATATAGAAAAGTATTATCTCTCAGTGTTTATTTCCATTATAATTATTTATTGACAGAGAGAGAGGCTGATGTTCCATTGGAAAATTAAAGCTTGAGAAAATACGTAACTGGAAGCTAGATAATAATAGAAATGCTTTTGATGTCCTAGCTATCCAACATAATAAACCATACTTAACTTGGTGATCTCTGTCATTTTTAAAGTAACATATACGTTGAAGAATTTTGGCTTGCACTGAATAAAACAATAAAATGTAGGCTTATATTAGAAAGACATTTGAATGCCTTCTGAAACTGATGTCATGATTTGAAGAATCCTTGTTTTCTGGTTGTACGGACAATTCCATATAATTTTACATAGTCATCTGGATACATATATACATATGTGCATATCGTGTTGATAAACATCAAGATGGTGAAAGGTGATGATAAAATATCATTACCATCTATTGCTCAAATTAGCAGTAAGTCCTGAGCAATAGTTAAAAAAACTCCTGAAATTAATTTCAAAATACCTATTTAAAAATGGATTTTTAAAAATTAACCAGCTCCTGGAAAATACATGAAAGATATAAGTCTTTAGAGATAGTACTGCATGACATATTGAAGCTGACATCTTTATATGTCGCTTCCTTTATATGTGAAGGAAAGTAAATGTGTTTTTCTTCATATGCCACCCTGAGAATAACTAAAGCAGCTATCCAGCGACCACACTGCTAGAGGAAATAAGATCATTATTTCATGATGCTTGTCATAGGTAACAGCAAGATTACAATGCACAAAACTAAAAGTAAGTTCTTGAGGTATAATAATAAAGAAATGTCCAGTTCTCTAGTTTAATGATGGTTGAATATCAAGACTCATACAAATAGGCTTGCTTTGTCGTTGGAGTTGGTTTTAAATACTGTTGATTTATTTTTGAGCTTCCCTGAACTTACATGAATGTATCAAATTAATATGCATTTCACACACAAATATGTGTATTGGATTGATGAAAATAGTACGATTGATGAAACAGAGAATGAAAAAAGAGGACATGTCATAGTGTGGGAGGAAAGATGTGGGCAAGGAAGAAGGCACCACTTACTGAATACATTTGCCTATAATTGTGTCAGCCATAGAGGCAGTAATAATGAATTGCTATATCACAAAATAAAAGTGTAGGTAACGACTCTGTGTGGAAAAGAACCACCCAAGGCAAATGCTCTCTTTCTGGTTTGAGAGCTCTAGACAGTATGGTGGGATGTTGGAATTGCCTATGAAGTTTATTACAACATCTTGTTCTATATAACAAAACATCTTGTTCTATATAACAAAAATGTAATTTTTTCTCATCTATTTGTTTAATATATCACAGGAATCTCTGAGTGATAGAGNTATCTGTAGGTTATGAGAGTGGAGTGTATAATTAAGAAACAGTCCAGGAGATTAAAAAGTTATGAGGTATGTTTTTTGTTGTAAAGGCCTCTTGTAATGGAGCTTCTATAGTACAATATTAACTCTTAACATAAGACACACACATGCTATAAAAACCCAATCTGATAGCTGGCTGAGCTTAGAAAATAAGAGTCAATGCAATGAGTCAAGACCAGACAACAGGCTAATTTTTTCTAATATCTCTTGAGCACTGTCTCTGGATTTCGGTGTGGCACATACACAAAATCAGTGTGATTTCCTTCTGCAAGCCTCACCAGAGATGCTATAATTGTTCAAAGAACATTGCTGACCAAAAAGACAAGAGATCTGAGACCGATGTCTTAGAAGAACAGTGTTTTAGAGCGAATTGAAACTTCTTGACAAGAGCCTTAGGCTTTCTATTTCTGAGATACACAAAGTCTGTAAACAACTTACATATGCCACTTGCTTGGTGCCAGATGCTTGCAGCCAGGTTAGTCAAGTCTTTAGAAGCTGTAGGAAAGAAAATGTACCCCAATT
>WEIV01003546.1:175144-188573 GCA_013390005.1 Calyptomena viridis
CTTAAAGTAATGAATATCTTGAACTGATAAATATTTGTTTGTGTTGAACGTAATCTCCAAACATTAATGAAAGTTGTTTAGTGAATTAATGATTTTTTGTGAAGGAGAGTAAGTTAATCATTTAAGAATTCAGCTCTATTCTATTCCAGAGTGCCAAAATGAAGGAAAAAAATCTTTCATAAATTACTACAGAATGTTTGTGTAGTGAAATGTTTGGAAACCATCCATGAACTGCTTTAAATTTCTCACTTCTGTGAATTCCTTTTAACTCAATTAAAAAAACGCCAAACAGGTATCTTCAATAAAAGTTGGAAAATAATGGCAGCATAAAAACAGGAAAAGTGAATGTCAAGATATACAAAATATATTTATTTTGTCTAAATTCAAGCTAAGGTATATGGAGCTAAAGTACTTACCTTCTGTTTATGAGGCCTGATTGATAAAAAAAAATCATAACCAAATATGCTAGAAGTCAGAGAAAGAAACTACAATAAAACTTTGAAAGTTATATTTCTTCTTTTCTTCCTCTCCATACACAGTGGAAACTCTTTTTTGTTTGTCCTCTGTTCACACAAACCAAGCACAAACCAATGCATAGGTGTGAGTGGAGATATTACAGAAGAGACTTTTCAACTTTTTGTATCTTTAACTCTAATTATGCAAGATCTGAATTTTATCTAGCTTTATTCAGGAAAAATAATTCTAATTTCACAAGAGGAAGAAAGCTTCAGTTATGAAAAGGGTAAATTAGCTTCTGCTACTCAAGACAAAATGGCAGTGTTCCAGTGTTGACCAAAGTGTAATTTTGATCAGTTCAAGAGCAATATTTTTTTATTGTATACTACATGAATCTAGGTGTTGAACATCTAGTTAGACCTTCCTAGTCTGTAATAGTTAATCATCTACTGCACTTGTTACTTCCATCATGCCTTGAGGTATCAAACACTCAGCTGCTACAGCAAAGTGCCTCTTGGTTGATACCTGTGAAGAATTAGTACAGAAACCTGGACACAGAAGAATAATCAACAAATATTTTTTTTCCATTTTCATTTTACAATGTTTTAGCAGAGGAGAGGAGAAATTTACGTTTTTTTCCTCTTCACTTCTTGTCATCTTTAACATTAAGCCTAAAAATTAGCTTGTAAGAATCAAACACTGGAAAATAAAATTTGGAGTACTGTAAGAAATACAAGCATAAAGAAATAAGCCAGCACTGTAAACAAAGGAAACACTATTTGGTATGATTGATTTAGATGCCTAATTGTTTTTAACTGTATTTATACCTCTTAAGGTATATAAATTAAATGTCTCCCTCTTGTGTTGCCGGAATTCTAACATGATTAGCACCCTGTACACAGTAGGAATCTCAAGGTCTGAGAGAGCAAATAAAGAGTTTAGCCACTGAAGCCATCTGCTACCACAGAAGAAACATTTCTGTACACTTAATATGAATTCCCTGATGAACAATTCACAGCATGGAGATTCAGATGAAAAGGACTACTGCTTCAGGACTTCACCATTTGTAGCCCTGTTCTATAGGCCACATTTTCCTGAGCATGAGCAGAAGTGTTGCCCTGACTGGCTGTGACCTTTTTCCCCTNCCATTATTAGAATTTTTCATCATATGCCATTATGTGTGAGAAGAAAAGGCTAAAAGACCGATCTCACAAACATGTATACCTGAAATCAAGCATTTGGGTAATTCTGCTGAGCCTCAGAAAACTACCATATTCTTAAAGCCAAGCATGAAAACATTGAAAGTGGAAAACAGAGTCTGAGAATCTGAAAGAATTAATAAACATGATAAAGTAGCTATTAGATTAGAATTGTGTAATTGTGCCATATATGCGTTTCGCTATTCTAATACTTGAGTGAGTGGTGCTGTTTTCTGAAAGTTTTGTGATTATGCTGAAATTCTGTAAGCAAAATAATGGGATACCATAAATCAAGTTGCAATAAATGATTTGGCTTTTTCTGTTTTCCATTTATAAATATCTGCTTTGCATTTGCTATGAGAATTACAAATTATAGGAATTATATTCATTCCAGGGCACAGAGGGAATTAATGGAATTAAAACTTGCTTGTGTTGTGGAATCTTGCTATTATGTTCCTCGTGTCAGTTCTGCTCACTGCTGCATGCTGCATGATTTTCCTCAGCAGGTGGAAAGAGTCTTGCCCTACAAATGACACTGTTAATAAGCAGATGGAATTTTAGGTAGAATATTAGTGCAGGGAAGGTTTAGAAATTCAAATGATCAGCCATGCCACCTCTGTGGCCTCACCTTGAATATCGTGTGCAGTTTTGGTCACTGCCATGTAAGAAAGATATTAAGCTATTAGAGAGTGTCCAAGGAGGGCAACAAACATGGTGAAGGGCGTGGAGGGGAAGCCGTANATATTAGAAAAACCTTCTTCACCCAGAGGGTGGTTGGTTGCTGGAAGGGGCTCCCCAGGGAAATGGTCACAGCACCAAGCCTGACAGAGTTCAAAAAGCATTTGGATGATACCTCTGGGGCACATAGTGTGCTCTTGGGGATGTTCCTGTGCAGGGCCAGGAGTTGAACTAGATGATCCTTGTGGATCCTTTCCAACTCAGCATATTCTATGATTCGATTAATCTATGAAATTGTCACAATGAAAGGAAGCTGGATTTTTTAAAATCCATGATGAATTAGAATTTATATATAATTTTCCTTCTATTGAGAAGGTTAGGCATGTAGAAACATTTAAGTCAGTACAACTAATTTATGATCTAAACTACTTAGTTGTCCTTTATGGACCACTGGAGCCCGGTTGCTCAGTGTGATAGCGTGGGTCCATCTAGCTTTTGTGGATTTTCAGAATTTATTTCTCTGAGCAAAATCTCAGTTTACAAAGCACAGTATTAGATTTCAGTTACTATGATAAAGGCCACAATATAAAGATCTAAATGAATCATAGAAATTGTATTTCTGTAGAAGAAAGAAAAAGGTGAAGAATGAGATTTATGACTTGTAATGTTTGATGTAGGAAGGGAATAACTTGGAAATAGCAGTCCTGGGCTAGAGGTGCCCTTATAGATTCTAAAAAGTCATTAGTAATTCTTCAGGAAAAGACAGCACAAATCACAAATTGTGTAGAAAGTCTTGATTCAGAAATGGGCCCAGAATCTCCTGGTATTTTCATCTTGCGGTTGCTGTGTGTTATCTAGTGGTGCCTGCCCAGCTTATGCAAGGGGGAGTATGTGGTTTATCTTACTCCCATGTGAAACAGAGCGTTTGGATTCCTGCACACTGATTCCTATGTTTAACTCCTATCAGCAGTATATTTTACGTGGGATTGTGGGAGGTATTGTGCCTTCAGCACTTAGACTTTAATCATGTAATTGATAATACTCTTCTTGGTCACTCATCAACTGTCATCGCAATCAGTGTATGCAACTTGCTGTTTGTACTGCAGACAGAATTCTTCCTAAGCTTTCTGCTATTTTGAAATTGTAATCCCTGTGGACATTTTATGAAGCATAAGTCTAATTCATCTGCTGGAGATTTGTCTCTTGATTTTACAATTTGTAGTGGACAGCTACATTTTTGAAGTTGAGTGAAAATACACATCACATAGACTTATCTTATTTTGGGATTCATTTGGCTTAAGGTCATGTGTCTTTCAGAAGGAAAAAAAGTGTCATTAGTATCTACAGTATGGAAGCCTGGAATGTGCAACTCTGTGTGAAGTGGGTTTTTTATGCGTACGATGATTTCAAAGTTCATCTTAGTTTTATAATGAAATAGCATCCTGTGGGAATTTTGAGCCTAAGCCATAGAACTTAAGGAAAATCATGTCTTTCTAGTCTAAATGATGACAATGATCAATGATGTCAAAAATATGAAGGTTGCTTGTCAAATACTATAGAAAATGTTGAACTTCCTAAGTTCAAAGGATTTTAAGACTACAGTTTTTATATATGTGAAATGAAATTTCTGATTGTGGAAATGTAGAAAACAATACTTTTGCTGAAATACTAGCATCTGTGTGATCTTGACTATGCTACTTGTAGAAATTTTATAAAATAAGTATGTCAAGCAGTGACAAGATTAGCTCTGATGACTTCATTAAATGAAGTTTAAGACAGTCTTTTCACTTAAAAAATGTTGCCAGGTTTAACAATGAAGTTGATGAGTGTACCTGAACTATATCTGGAATTTTTTTCTGGATATACAGGATTCAATGGTATTACTTAAATCCATCTAGCAAGAATTCAGAATTTAATTTTACAGTTAGCATTAAATAAATGTACCTAAATCCCTTAATCAGATTATGCTTTCTTCACTTCACATGGAATTCCACATTTATGTTTTAATTTCTGACTAACGTGTATGAAGTATAAGATATGTATCTACAGGTACATCCAACATGTATGTTTTGATCCATATCCCTTTGTTTCTTTAATATTTAAATAATATTTAAATAATACCTTTGTTTATTAATATTTAAACATATTTCATTCACCAGTGATGTCAGTTGGCACGTTTTATTCCTACCGGACCTTGTAAAAAGACCAGTTTATAACAATATGCTCCCTATGGTTTTTCACAAAATAATTTTCTCCTTGAAAACTTTCATGGACAGTTGTAATGAGAGTGTGAACTGCACTCCTGTAAGGTGTGTCAGTTGCAAAATTACTCCTGGAAATACTGTTATTGTAAGAGACCACTTGTTCTTAGTGGAGAAAGAAATGCTAATGACATGAAGGAAACAGAGAATGATGCAAATGAAAACTGGAACAACTGTTGCTTTGTGACAGATAGAGGTGAAAATAATGCATATAATTCAAAGCCAAAATAAACAAATAGGAGAACGCAACATGTGAACAAATATTTAATCAGTTTGTGCTATTGGAGACTTTTCTACAGTACTAAACTTTTTTTTATTCTTTTGTGTGCTTCTTTATATCACATCTGTGTGTTTAGAGCTTTATATTTTGTTCTAAGAATCACTTTAGATAGGTTTAAAAAATTACGTCAGATGTCAGATGCTGTAGTAATCTAGATAATACATTGTTGTTGCGTCTCTCTAAACGCAGTTAAGGCTTCACAAGTGGAGTTAGAATCTCTACACGGTTTTAAAATAAATTAGCCTAATAATCTGGAAAATATTTCTGTGTTTGGTGGATCAAAACTTGAATTGTGGAATAAATGCTGTAAATTTTAAAAAATTGTATAAATTTTAGACTAGGTCAGCACACAGTAAAATGTGGTGAACATTATTAAAAGTCTTCTTAATTATTTTCTTAAATGCTCACATTGTTACTGAAAGGTTGAGATTATACTAAATTATACTCTAATTCTGTGCAAGAATCTTCTCCAAATGCTTCTTTTTGCAATATGTTAGTTTCATATTTTTAATTTGATTTTGCTTTGCTCCTTTGTTTGTATGGTGTTCTCATTTGCCTTGATACTTTATTCTTTTTGTTCTGTGTTTGTAATTCATTCTTCTCTATAAAGCAAACAGCATGGGATATACACAACGAACTGGAGAAAAATGAATAGTCTGAGCATTTGTCTTGAATTACTGAGAAGCATGAAATGATATTGTAATTTGTTTGTTTATTAAGAATTGACAGAGAAGGGTCCCCTGTTCTCGTATTTCCTATCAGCCCCAGACTGTGTACCAGTGTTACAGGTTATATGCAGCAAGAAATAATTCACAACTTCTATGTGCAGACTTTTCTTCTTTCACCCTATTTTGGTACCTTAATCTTTTAATGTCTCTTGGGTTCATGTTATGGCAACAATTTCTTCCAGGGGCTTTAATATACATGTGACTGATAAGGTGGAATCCTTGTGGCTATTTCAATCAGATAAAAGGTCTAGCTTTCATTAGGTTACTGAGCATGTCAGCTTTCTGGGACCCTTGGGATCACTTGAAAATGATAAAGCCTAACTTTATGATGTCAAGGTAGGAAATGTTATGAGTTCCACTGCTGAATATTAAATATTTCCGAAATATTGTGCAAACCCTTCCAGGACTCTACTGTCATAAAATAATAGAAAAGGAAAGAAAAAGAAACAAAACCAAACAAAAAAAAGCCCCAAAGAAACAAACCCAAACCCTATAAAAGCAGGATCTTCAAGTACTTGAGAGTTATGGGAAATTACTGCCTTTACTAGATTATGACTGTATTAGTCATTAATCAATTATGACTACATTAGTTATTGATGCTGTTAGGTTAAGATATATGTCTTTCCAGAATACTTTACTAACTAACCTAATACTAGTAGCCCACAAAGCAAACTGAAACAATAGGGTCGATTTCTGTCCTTCTCCAAATATATTTTACTTATGTAATTATTTTCTTATGTATATATTCACACTACATATGAATAGCTTCATATATGTGTATACATACATTATATATATACACAGAACAATTGCTGTACAGATATTTAGTAATTAAGAACCATTTGTATATGAAGAATTTGCAGTTAGATCAGTTACGTGCTGTACAACAGTGCTCAATTTCTAATGCATCTAAAATGGCATTGGTCTCACTCATACCTAAAAGATGTCAGAGAGGATTAATTTCCTTATAAAGGAGGTATCTGTCTTGGTTTGGTGACAATTGTGTTCCAAAGAGTGGGAGCCCACTAGAGCAGAAGCCCCTCCCCAAATGTACTGTTTAAATTTGAAATCAAGAGACACTTGGCAAAATATAGGAAAAAGAACAAAAGCTTTTTATTAAAAAAAATATGTATATATTATAAATATGAATATGTATGTATGTATATGTAATAAAACACAAAACACAAAGCAACACCTCGAGAACAACTGGAACTCATGCTCAGAAAACACCCCTCCCATTTGGGGCAGGTCTAACTGTGGCCAGCAGGAGGCACCAGGATGCCCTTGGGAGACAAAGGGACAGCTGTGAACCCAGTGAGGGATCCCGCGGCCACAGCAATGGTAGCCATGACAATGACAGAGACATTCAGGCTCCTCCTGCAGGCAGTGCAAGGAAAACTCTCTCACCGTTCCCTGAGGTGCAGGGAGGGGAAAAGAAGCTCCTTCGCGAGTGGCGTCTGCACGATGGTCCTGGGCGAGTTTCTGGTGGTGATGGCTGTCTGCAGGGAAGGTGATACAGGCTCACTGCATGGCGTAGAGGCGATGCACTGATACCAGGCAGCAGCACATGCTGGTCTGGAGTTGAGAGCGGGAGGTGTGCAGGGGCAAAGCAGGATGCACCTCAGCTCCACCAGGTCGGTGGCGCCGCCAGGAGCAGGCAGCTCAAGAGAGGGAAGGTCACTCTTGCACGTGCTTTTCATATTCCCCATTTTTACGCAGTGTCATCCCCCCCAGGATTGGCACGGACGTGCATGGCAGCGTTGCATAGTCAGAGCATGGCTGCCCTAGTTGACAATGGTGCTGGGGGCCAGTGGGCCCAGCACCCACACCCTCTGCCCCCTTTGACCCATGCATGTCGTGCTGCGGAACACCGAACACCACCCCTGCGGGAAAAGGCATGGTCCTCAGCCTGCACTGGCAATGCTGGCAACACTGACACCACCTTCTCGCACTTCCCCCATCCTGCACGTGGTGGCCGTGGATGCATGGAACTGCTGTGGTGGTGACAGGGGGGAAAAGGTGCACAGAGGTCTAACCCAGAGCCTCATGACATGGTTGGGATGGAGAAAACGTCCCATCAGAATTTAAATCCATAACAGTATTTAAGCTAGGTAAAATGAGTTAGCCTTGGAGATTCCAATGCTTTTCTCTGGACTAGGGGAACTTTCTTTGAAAGGCCAAGCTAAGGCTAGATGTCTACCTATTAGGTGTTGAATCACACATGATAAATTTCACCATAAATGCCTTGCATCAGTTTTCTTGCCATCATTCTGCTGACTATTTTCTGGTTAAAATTGTACATTTGCCTGTTTTGATCACTGAAATATAAAAATATCACTTCATCTTCCATGGAGGAAGTGTGACTTGTTTGTTAAGCAGGAGAGACAGCAGTGTCACAGATATGACTGAAATCTTCAGAAGGGACCCTGCTGGTGAGGAGTAAAACAGCTGAGATGGCAGTTGGGTATTTTGTTCATCTGACTGAAAGAAAAGAGTGGAAGATCATGGTAATGACAGACTGCTGTCAGTAGTGAATTACCCTGAAAGAGGAGAAGAGACATTTTCTAACTTACTTGTCATGATTTCCTTGACTAGAAAGAATGTGTCATGAAAGAAAATCTTTAAAACTTTGAACATTTGTGTTTTAGTTAAATAAAATATTCTGTGGTAGAGACGTTTTGTGGTAGAAAGTCTGCTACCTCAGACTGTCACTGGAGAATCTTTCCTTGTACCTATGATACAATCTTTGATATAGTTAAGTATTTCTTGATTAGTAAAGACATTATTTTATTTCTTTTTAGAAATTATTTCCTAGTTGTTTTCATTACTTGATGTGGATAAAAGGTGTGTTTAATACAAGAGAATAATTCAGTGATGCAGATAACAATTCTTTTTTGAAAGGGATCTCAAAGTTTCATAATCTAGCAGAGTTTGCTCTGGTAAGAAAACCAGCTTTTTTAAGTCTTATCTGAGCATATCTATCAACATTACCATTACCAGTATTATTCTAATACTCAGAAAGTGCTTAGTGTACTTTATTTATCTCACACTAGTCTTTTTACTCTGTGGTAGATCAAGTGTTCCTATGATTCTGATGTAGATTATTATGAAAATCTACTCTCCCTGCTGTAAATACCATAACAAAA
Organism: Calyptomena viridis; assembly: GCA_013390005.1. Classification (NCBI taxonomy): domain Eukaryota; kingdom Metazoa; phylum Chordata; class Aves; order Passeriformes; family Eurylaimidae; genus Calyptomena; species Calyptomena viridis. Next base: position 183,893 of record WEIV01003546.1, read on the forward strand.
CCACTGTTGATTATATTGAGTTTGTATTTATTCCTTCTAGGAGCCGCCCATATTGTACTGCCTATCGAGTAATGCATATGGTTGTATTTTCATCTGAGTTATTAATTCACTCCAAAAAACTTGTTTTTCCTTTCAGCTTTAATGGTCTATTTATCTAGGTTTTACAGCCATGGTCAAGATAATTAATTTGAATCCCTGCCACAAATTAAAAAAAAACAGTGCACTGAGGTGACTATGCCTGTATTCATGTATAAAGAGAGAACACAGGCTTTTCTGACTTATTTGCCGACAGTGTGACATTTAACAACATTTCAATGTATTAGTGTTACAAGGAGAGGTTTTCCCCATCTCTTTCTTACTAAGACGTGCCCATTCAGAGTAGAAACAATTCAGTGTCCATTTTCTTTCACCTTTAAGCGCTGTTTAGAAAAATATGGAACCCTTTCTTGGGTAGATCCATTCATTGTGGTAAACTCATTAACTGTGATGCAATAAAACAAGAATTCTAATGCAGAGTGAATAAAAGAGTATAATAAAACACTGAGGCCTGGATTACTCCTAATGCTAAATATGCTAGGTTTTTGAGTGTGGTGTGTCTGCCAACTACTCTGGTCTTCCCTGCAGTGGAAGGAGAGAGCGTCCTCCGGGGGCAGTGAGGATTTGTTTGGTCTTGACTGTGCTGCAGAAGTTCCTGTCTCTCCACCAACTGTAAAGGGTGCAGAAGGCAACATTCCTGTTATCCTCTAAGGCTATGTGCCCTCTAGGTTTTTCTGGTATAAACCCTGCAATCAAAATTCATAGCAAAACATATTTTAGTGGCCTTCTAGCCAGTCCGTTTTCAAAACATATGTGCTATTCCTTTTCCATAACTAATGCATCTGTCACTCTGTGTTCCTAGATCAAGATAGCATTAATCAGTTATTGCTTTATCATAAGAGGTATTAGTGCCATTAAGTTAGTGGTGACAGAGGTAAAATGATGCAAATCTCTCTTATGGCAGCCAAGCTAATCATGAAGACCAGCAGTACTGTGTTCCTGGGGCTCAGTAGTCTAGTGGAATATTCTGCATTCCTAACAACAACCTATATTTTGAAATCCAGTGTTCTGTTCAAAAAGCCCACAGCAAAAAAAGTGACAACTAGAATAACTTGCTTGAACATCCATACTACACACTTAGCATAATGAGTCAGTTATGGTCATCCAATCTTGGCAATGAAATCTAAAATACCACACAAAATTCTGGTCTCAACTCAACTAGTGAGTCACACACAGAGTTCTTAACATTATTAACATATCTTTACCTTATTCTTACTATAGATACATATTAACCTGATTTTATTATTGTCTGCTTTAATTGCTACAAAGGCATTGATGCTGGCCTTGTAAAACTATTAAAAAATAGTGTAAAAAGACCTCTAAAAATAATACAATTTTTTTCTCTTTCCCGTAATGATTATGTTGCTGAACAAGGGAATTTCTGCTTACAAGTGCAAATCAGGTGTTTTTTTGTCTATAAATCAAGAAGAATTAGTTGTGCAATCAGTACATGACAGAAGCATGTTAACCTTGGGCACTAGACCAGAGTTATCATGAAGCAAAATGCAACATAAGGGAAGACAGAAGCAAGTGTGTATTGTGGGAGGTTCTTTTTATGAAGTACGGAGTCTCTGTGAAAACTGCCCAGAGGATTAGAACATTGGAGTTGATCCAAACACAAATAGATTAATAGACACACTTCAACTAGCAACAGAGTTGACAGACAAATTAATATATAGTTGCTACAATGAAGGACCCAATTTCTGTCTTGTATATTGTAACTGGCATACAGTTATTTCAAAAATTGCTTCATAAAATTAAACTGGGGTCTACAGGTCTTGTATCTAGTTTAAATTCATTTAGATGGCCATATGGATCCAAGTGGAAAGTCAGTGCATGCTTCCTTTTCTGCTTAAACCTTAAAAATCACACCTCTTTTAAGCTGTCTTCCTGTATTTGTACATCTGTTCCCTATGTGTTTTTCTGATATCCCACATATTATATAGCTAGCTACCTGTTAATTTTTGTTTAAAATAGATATACATTAGCAATAGAATTTAAAATTCTGTAACAATTATCTAGCAAGCTCTTCTGAAATGTCAAAGGTAAAATCTTGTTTCTCTTGAGTTGGCAATAGACTGCTAGTAAGTTGACGGTGCAGCGTAGTTACGATCACCTTGTATTCACATGGTCCTGAGTGCAGGATGGTAGGATGCCGTAAGGGGTAACTCGAGGTGCAACCAATATGATTGATAGATCAAGCTGCCAACGTTATTGCACTTGTAATTCCTTAAATACACATTTTGCTAATTATGCATACTACACAATAGCTAATTGGTCACACATCAGAAGGCTCTATTAGCATAAACCTCTTGTTTACCCCCATCTTCTCAGTCTTTAACTACAACATCCTGGCCCGGTCAGTCAAGGACGATGTTCTTATCTTGCATTTTCCCAGCCCTTTCTCCGTACTTTCCCCGCACGTAGTCTGTGGCTCTTTGCTGCATACGTGATGCACTCGCTTGCTCGTTATGGTGTCTGGCCTAGCAAGGAGTTTGCTTACAGAGCCCTGTAAAAGACCTGTGCCCCAAATCATCCAGCCATTCTTCAACAGTAGGAAACCATTACCCTTTTGAGATCAGAGTTACTGACCAAAATGGATGCTTAAATACTGTTTGTAATGGTTAATGAACATAAGGAGACTTTTTCAGGTGGAGTATCTTCACTGTGGGGAACACTGCATTCTATCAGGGACTTTTGAGTAGGTGTGAAGATCTCCTGCTCAAGAACATTTAGATAAAAGTATTTTGGTCAAATCAAATTCATATTTCAGACCTAACATTAAAGAACAATAAAGGTATTAAGGAAAGTCATGTCTAGTTTATGAAACCAATATAATTTATAACAGAATATCACAAATCAGACTGGGGAATACAAAGTTACTTGTAAACAAAAATGTTCATGTATTGGGAGCTTTCGTAAAGTTGATTGCAGTGGAATGAGTGCAGACATACAAGACATCATTTTTTCCATCCATCTCAAGGTATGACTTTTTCAGAAATGTTTTGTGTACCAACCCTGGCTGGGATAGAGTCAATTTTCTTCACAGCAGTTGGTATGGTTCTGGTTTTTAGATTTGTGATGAAAATGGTATTGATAAGATACTGATGATTTGACTATTGATGGACAGCATCAATACCTGCTCTCTTTCTCACTCAGTTGCCACAGTGAATAGATTGGGCATGGGCAAGACATTGGGAGGACACACCACTGGACAGATGACCCAAACTAACCAGTAAGATATTTCATGCTGTATAGAGTCATGCTCATCAAGAGGAAGAACTAAAACAGGGATTTAGTTCATCTTTGGTTAGGAACTGACAGACCATCAGTCTGCCCTTGAGACATGAAGTTTTTCTTCTCAAAATAACATTAGAGAATAGGCTATTATTAGAAGAATTTATGCCTAAGCATTATTAGAATTGGCAGGTTTTGGTTTTGACAGCTGGAGCTTGGGATGTTCAGAGCATGGAAAGCAGATTACTGACAAAATGGGGAAAGAAGATCCAAAAATACTAGAGGACCTTTCTATACATTTCCTGCAACAATGAACAAGGCTGTAAGTTCTCTATGCAGTGGTTCCCTTCTGGGAGACTGTTGGGGAATGCCAGTGCAGCATAAATATTCTGTTTGTAGATTTCTCTGTAAGAGAAACCTGTTTTGCTTAGCACAGACTACATGCACTGTGTTCAGAAGTAAATGGCATGTGTGTTTGTAAAGGAAGATAATGAAGGTACCCCCAAAATGCCATACAGTGGAAGTACTTCGGAAAAATTTATTTTTCGAAGGCAAGGATGCTGGCTAATGGTATGTATACATGGCAGGCATGAAAGAATGCAAAAACATTTTCCTCTCCAAGCCCTCTTAACAGTGTGTTTTCCCCCACCTGTGGGGCTCCAAGGTCATCTGTGAAACGGTTATCTTTTTTAGGGAATAAACTGTTCTAAAACACTGGAGAGGGAAAGAAATCCAAGCCCAATCTTCCCAGCTATCAAAGGTCTCTTGAACAAAAAGAGAAGAAACCCTTAAATCAGCCTATCTCTTCACCATCTCTTGCGCAAGGTCTCCTCATCCCCTGCTGTGTTCAAGGCTCTGTTTCCTTGCATTTACAACCGTTACCTACTGCAAGACCTGGCAGACACCAAGTTGCTTAGATCGATTAATAGTCCTTGGATTAAAACCTATAAGACTGAATTAAGTTTAGGATCTGATGGAAAAAACAAGAATAGGCAAAGGCCTGGGAAGATGTCTGGGGAAATCAGAAGAGAAAATTGCAAGACTGCTTGACTATGGCTATTGACAGTTACCAACATGAAGAACTACTGGCTCCTGTTACAGAGGAAGTCAGGTAAACTGGTGAGGGCTTGCAACATTTGTTGTTATTGACATTTCAGGTATCCAAGCAACAAAAAGGTTTGAGCAATTTTCTCATGGGAACTGACATTTAAAATTGAGAACTGATTTTGTATTCCTGCTTTAAGGGAATACACATAGAATAATAGATAATACAGTGTTTAGCAGGAATTTTTTTGAGTATACTGTATACTGTGTAATTTTATATCTTCTAAGAAAATTAAAAAAAAAA